>JAOTRH010000016.1:11666984-11700288 GCA_034768845.1 Heliamphora exappendiculata | reverse complement strand
TTCATTATATTTGTAACAAGCTAGGCATGATTGACATCTATGCTCCAGCTTGAGGGGGAGTGTTAGTGATATTATGATATGCGCATATATTATATATGTACATAGGCCCGTTAGTTATAAGGGCCCATTAGGGTTTTGCTGTATCCTTGTAATTAGTATATATAATGAACTTCTCTAATTGAGAGGCTAAGCTTTTCTGATAATAGATTATTTTCTTTTACAGATAGTACATGACACGGGTGTGTGCACAGAATGTGTTGGGTATAGCTACTTTTTCTCAGACACGGTTAAGATCTTAATTATGAGAGAATAGTGAAAAGTGAAGATAATATACTAAAATTATATATGTGGCTTATAGTTATCATGTACAAACAAAGTTATTAAAAATGGAAACAAATGGTAGATGTGAGAAATCAGTATATATAAACCAATAAATATCTAAAGAAACTGAAAAATTGCCTTGTGAATTGCTTCTCAACTCATTTTTTTTGCGTATTCGCGTACCCATATCTAATTTTTGAATATTTTTTAGCTGAATCCGCGAATCTTTAGTTTTTAGGTTTCGTATGTCTGATTCCTAAATCCACACCCGCATCCGCACCCGACATTCCTATCCGAGTCCGTATAACATAGCTCAAGACCATGTAACTACGCCTTTGCGAGAATAAGAATAGTTGTATTCAAAAAATCCACATGGCATCTAAGAGGACAATTGAGCATTGAAACATGTCCAAACACGAGTATATATGAGAATAATAATACTGAAACAATGTCGTGCCCAAGTGTCACGCGTTGCCCCTTGTTAGGCCAACGCCGTCACGTTGTGTGGTGAAGGCCCACGACGTTGCCCAAGTGATATGGCAACATTCAACCCAAGTTATGCCAAGAAATGCCCCAACATGGCCCAAGGAATGGCCCCAAGTAGCTTAAACCATGCGTAAGGGAGTGGCATGGGTGCACGATGGTTTTGAAGTGCAAAACAAGTGTTTGGCACACTAAAAAGTCAAGCCAGCACGCTTGTGGCATGTCCAAGGCAGCAACAGGCGCATATAGTGCGCAGTAGTGGCGGCAACGCGCGCATGGGTTGCAGCGCGGGCGCAGAGGCAGGCAGAGCAGTGTCAGCGCGCAGTGCAATGCAGGCAGCGCGTGCGCGCATGGCAGGCTGGCTGGGGCGCGGCACAGCAGTGTGGGCGTGGCATGGCCGTGGGCAAAGGTGCCTGGGCCAGCTCTTGGGCATTGTGGGCAGCGACTTTTGAGGCTGTTTTGAGGCATCAAACGATGTCGTTACGACGCGAAATTTTTATGAAGAATACTACATTATGAGGGCTTGCTTGCGGCAAAAAATGGTGATTTTTCGAAATTGGGAGACATTTTTAAAAATTCATTATAACTCCTCGAGCATGCTGATATTTCCTCCTGCCAAAGGTAAACTGGCTTAGAATGCTATTATAAGGGGGTAGTAGTGTGCCACCTACCGGCCCGCCCCTGTGCTATGGTTAGGCACTTGTGCTATGGCTAGGCACCGAAGTGGGGAACCTCAGGGTGCCTTGCAAGGCACCTTGGGGGTGGGCTCTGGGCACCAAAGAGAGGTGTTTTAGAGTCTCCATGCGGGAGTGGGTGCCCAATGGACTTTGTCAACCGAGAGGACCCGGGGTGGGTTTTAGACATTGCGCACCGAACCCGGGGCGGGGGCCTGGGACACGAGCGCACTAGCCGCACGTGCTATCACTCTTATTTGTGTATCCTGATCCGATTAGGCTATCAAGGCACCATAAAAGGTCTCGTGTGCCGACCTGCTTGCATGTGCTTGGGTTTAGCCATGCTTGTGGGGGTCCTTTGGCCTAAGACATGTGGTATGGAGGCAATGTCACTCTTGGACGCTATCAATGGACGCATGAAGCCGTGAAATGAGTCAGGCACGTCAATGCTTGGCAAGTTGATCGGTGTAGTGCATTTGTAGCCTAAGGATCATGTTGCCTTGCTTGTGTGGCACATTGGTGCAATGTCGAGGGTGCGCAATGGCCCAAGACGAACTTTAGCACGCATGTGTACATGATGACCACACCTTGGGCATGAAAGTGACCCTTGGTGTCGTGCGGGGGTATGTGGCACCCCGTGGCTATCTGAGGAGCGTTGCAACGACCCAATCTACATCAGAACTTGTCAGCTAATCAGGCCTTGAGGCTTGATGATAGGGGGACCTCAGTTGGGCGAGTGCCTTGCTCGAGATGAGCTTGGTGCAAGAAAGCTATTGTGCCGTTTGGTTTGCAACTTGGGACGTCAAGTCGTCAGGTGGCATTCTGGTTATATGGGACTTTTATGTGGGGAGTTTGTTCCTGCTTGACACAGCACGGGCCCTAGAAAAATTTGAAGGACGGGTGATCTAAACACACTCGGATGGTCGAAGTAATGGCGGATTCGGACTTGGTGGAGTTCGGATGCCTCACGGGGATCTATTCCGCTGCGCTAAAAAGAGTCGCCTTGTGACACCAAGCAACTGCAAGCCTGTTGGGTTAAGCATTGAAACCAAATACCCGTGTGCTTTGGACTCAATGTGTTCTGTACATTTTAAATTTGGCCTTGAAGGGCATATGCGACTACGGAGAAAATTGCTTAAGTATCCCTAACTTAAGCGGACTTTCAAATTTGGTTCAACCATAACATGATGTCGTTTATCTTCATTAAATACTCTAATATGAAATTATTAAGTGCGGCAGAATCCAAATTTTCCATCTAGCATTGACCTCACTCAAGACCATGTGGCTATGCCTTTGCGAGGATAAGAATAGTTGAATTCCAAAACCCATGTGGCATTGAAGAGCACAGCTGAGAATTGAAACATGTCCAAATACGAGGATATATGAGAATAATATAATGAAGAAATGCCATGTCCAGGCAACTTCAAGGCTGATGGGTTGAGCACTGAAACCAAATACCCACATGTGTTTTGGACTCCATGTATAATGCGCATTTAAATTTGGTTTGGAAGAGCATATGTGACCAAGGAGAAAAATCGCCTCAATATTCCCATTTTTAGTGGATTTCAGATTTTGTTACTCAAGTGCAAAATATACTTAATGTTGTTCTCAACCATAGCATGGCATTGTTTTTCTTCAATGAATACTCTAATATGAGATTACTAAGTGCGACAGAATCCAGATTTGCATCTAGCATTATCATGACTAAACATTTAACAAAAGTTATAGACATCTATTGAAAAAATGATGATGGATGCAAATTGGAAAACTTACAGGGAAGATGAAAACACTATAACTGAATTTAGAGCTTGTAAGGTGAAACAATAAAATGTCGATGATTTATGGTGGGATCACTTAGATTTTATTTTTAAATTTTATTGAACCAAACCTTAACATATTAAGGATAACAGACATAGACTCTCCAGTTTTGCATCTAGATGTGAGATGTGGGATATTATGATTGAGAATGTAAAAATATCATACTTTAACATGAGGGAGTAGGCATTGTTGGTCACTCTTGACTTCTTTTATGACATTCACCAAGTTTTAGAGAGTAGAATGGAATAAAAGTAATATTCCTCTTCATTGTATGGCACATTTGTTGGTCCTGAAATACTATTGGGATGCTTGGCTTCAAAGTGGAAGTAGCGGAGTTCCACGATTATTGCCACACGGCCCACACGAGGATCAAGGAGTCTCCATAAATAGAAGCAAATGTTTTATATGACTATTTCCTAATCCAAATGATATGCTTAAAGTTTATGCTGAATATGGAGCCTTTTCTAGGGGGTTAGATTATTTCAACCAACCTCATGTAATTGATGCAAGAATGTTTGAGGAACCAATTTCATGATGGGCCAATCACAGTGCTTCAAGCATTGGCCTTTAAATTGCTTGTGCAACCAGTCATGTGCTCTTGTTGCGAGAGGAATTGTAGCACATATTCTGTGATTCAAAGTATTGAGAGAAACCGACTAGACATAGTTGCTGGGCACTCTTAACTTCTTTTATGACATTCACCAAGTTTTGGAGAGTAGATTGGAATAAAAGTAATATTCCTCTTCATTGTATGGTAAATTCGTTGGTCTTGAAATACTATTGCGATGCTTGGCTTCAAAGTGGAAGTAATAGAGTTCCACGATTATCGCCACACAGCCCACACGAGGATCAAGGAGTCTCCATAAATAGAAGCAAATGTTTTATCTGACTATTTCCTAATCCAAATGATTTGCTTAAAAACTTATGCTGAATATGGAGCCTTTTCTAGGGGGTTAGACTATTTCAACCAACCTCACGTAATTGATGCAAGAAGGTTTGAGGAACCAATTTCATGATGGGCCAATCATGGTGCTTCAAGCCTTGGCCTTTAAATTGCTTGTGCAACCAGTCATATGCTCTTGTTGCAAGAAGAATTGAAGCACGTATTCTGTGATTCAATGTATTAAGAGAAACCGACTAGCAACTAGTAGAGCTAAAGACCTAGTGTATGAACATTGCAATCTTTGCCTATTGTCTAGGAAGAGCAAGGAGTACATGGAAAGATTCACAAAATATTGGGACATATGCAAGTAGGTTCACTTTTAGCCTAATAAATAACATTGTAGTTAACTATTGTTCATTTGTTTAATGAGAATTATTTTTGTATGAATTCATTTTTTAGGTGCAGAACAATTTGACATTGAAAGACGTTAACTAATAGAGCTTCTTGAACTTTCTCTTGATGAACCAAAGTTGCAAACAATGACATTTGATGACGATGATGATGAGGGTGAGAGGCAACATGAAGCAAATGACTAGAAGAATATATATTTTGTAATTTCTTTTTGCAAATAAAATGACCAAGTAGTTGAGTTTAGGAACATTACTTGTTTGGCAAAACTTAGCAAGACGTTATTTTTTGGGCTATCCAATTTGGTGATAATGTTTGTAGTGTAAACTTTTGGATCAGAATTATGGTAGTTAGACAATATTTTGGTGACATTTTACTATCATAATATTGGTACCTTTTATACAATATACATAATTGTTATAAACTTAGACAATAGATGAATAGAGAATGGCGCAAGATGTCAAATGTAACAAAATTGAAGATTTGAGTGTTTGGGGCTGATAACAAAATTGAAGATGTGAGTGTTGGGGGCTGATTATGTGGACCATTCAATTAGGTATATCCTATGTCTCCTAATATGAAGTTAAATTTTAAAATAAATTGCAAAGTACTATGGTTTTATTCATTTTTCTATAAAAGCTTCAATTCTCAAATCAAAATTGTGGGTGTGCAATTTGTGGCGTTACTTATGAGGTATGCCCCCAAGTCATATGTACCTTACTACCTATAGACGTATCTTTATGCTTTTATTACATGTTATGGATTTCATGTCTTTATTTAGTGTTTAACCTTTTAATTTTTTGGAGTATATTAGTAATCTGGGCGTTTTTTTGCATGTCTAGTTTTTGCGGTATCCATGCACCTGTATCTAATTACTCATTACTTTTAATATGATTCTGCGCATCCTTGTTTCGTATACACACGCACTTGGCATTCGTACCCCAATCCGTGTAATATAGGTAGAGGGTGGTGTGGGAGTGGCTTACGATTTTTCAGGGGGTGGCGGCTTAGAATTTAGTGGAGGTGGCGAGGTGGTGGGGGAAGCACCGGAGGTGGCTGTGAAAGATGGCAGTGGTTGGGGAAGAGTGAGAGAAGTGTGGCGTCGGTGGGATGGTGGGAGGAGGGTGGTGGCGGGAGCCTGAGGATGGCCAGGGTTAGGGTTAGTTTAAAGATGGGTGTTTTGAAGTTGGTTTTTTGGTAATTTGAATAAGGGGTAGAATGCTAATAAGAAAAGATAATTTTGAGGGCTGTTCAAAGAAGTATTAGAAGCTCCCCATTGCAAATGTTACTTCTTGATTAGCCATTTGGCTCTTCAATTTTCACTAGCTCTAGAAGAAGATTCATCGATCAATCCAAATTTGTGAAGTTAAATGACTGTACTTTGTTACATTGTGTTTCATAGCCTGGTGGACACTTTGCCTAATCTACCAGACTAAACCAAATCTTTTAGACGCTCACTAGATAAATTACCTAACTGAGAATGCCAAATGAAAAAGGGGGAAGAATGTTGATCAAGGGAGAAAGACGACATGGCAACGGAGGAAGCCACTGAAATATGACGACTTTCTAGAAGATATAGATCACCAGCTCTACGCTCGGTCCCAATCTGTTTCTTGGACGTTCGTTCCTGAACAACACAACCAGAAGAAGAGAAGAGATCATTAAAACCAGAATAAAAAAGTTGACTAATTGATAACAAGTTCATAGACAATTGTGGTATGTATAAAATATTAGGAATAGACAAAGGGGAGGAGGTAGATGGTATAATCGAACCAATGTAGGCAACGTGCATAAGGGAGCCATTTGCAGTTTGAACAGTAATAGGAGATGAAGGAGAAATACAATTACTGAGACATGAAAAATTAGATGTCATATGATGAGAAGAACTAGAGTCGAATATCCAAGTGGAGGGGGATATACCTGAGAAATAAGAAGTATGAGAACCTGAATGAGAAGTAGACATAGTAGCATGTGACTGAGTCCCAGAAGAAGCAAGCATAGCTTGAAGATGATCTAACAGAGATTGAGATGGGAGAAATGTGATGCCGGTAGGGATGCCGCTAGTAGATGTAGGTGTGGCAAGAGCAGTAAGTGGGCGATAGGACGGTGCAAAGGGACGTGAGGTGAACGAGGAAGAAGACCGGTCCTTCTGTGTTAGCTTAGGGCATGCAGACTTATAATAGCTCTTTTGGTGACAAAAGTTGTACTCATCCATAGCAATCCGTCACTTGGGCTTTCCCGTGACTTGAATCAGATGAGGAGTAGGTAGCAATGGAGCTCGGGAAGAAACACCCATGGAGGAGGAAGGAATGGCAAAGATTAACTGAGAGGGAATAATCATCTGAGCCACTTTGAATCGTGTCTCCTCCACAATAAGTTCTCGAATGGCTCTATCAACAGATGGTAAGGGAGAACGATGAAGGATAGCACTGTGAAGGGGCTCAAACTGATCACGAAGGGCCATCAGAAACTGGACAAGCCTCTGGTTCTCGCGATGCTGGAGATAACTAGTGATCAATTGTAGGCTAGAGGGTTCCATAAGGGCCATTTGATCCCAGTAAGTTGTCATCTCTTTGTAAAATTCCTGGATCGACTTATCATTTTGTTTTGCGCTTCGAATGGCCATTTCCAACCAAGATTTTAAATATCAGTCGTTACGTATCGTATTGATCGATATATATATCAAGATTTTGAGCCTCCGATACCGATATTTATTAATGTATTGGCCGATACTGTCCGATATCTATCGATACATGACCGTATCACTGATACGGATACGTCTTTCGATACGGATACATCTTTCGATACGGCGATTTAGAACCATGTTTCCAACTCATATTGCTTGGCAAAATTAGAAGTGATACATATTTTGAAGGTAGTCCCACACATACTTAGTGGTTGTATATTTGGAGAAGTTCATTGCAATACTTAGCTCCATAGAATTGTGAAACCAGGCGAGGACTTGTGCATTCTCCATATCCCAGAGTGTAATAGATGATGCATAACCTTCAGCATTGGAATCTGTAGGTCGAACAGTAGAACCTGTTACGTATCCCCAACGCGCTTTTTCGAGGAGAAATCTTCATAACGTTGGACCAATAAGAATAGTTGGTCCAATTGAGACGAATATTGATAGCTTGCAATTTGTCGTCAGCCATAGCAAATAAAGCACAAAGAGCAAGATCCAATAGTACCAAAACTAATTCCAAACAATACCAAAAGGAATGCCAAACAGTACCAAAAACTAATATTTGGAACAGGATCAAAAGGAATGCCAAACAGTACTAAAGGTGAACCTGCCAGGTTTAGTTGCTACTGGTGAGGTTGCAGAGTACCAAAGGTGAACCAGTGAGTTTTGGTTGCTACTGATGGGGTCGCAGGAGTCGTCGAAATACTGGAGGAGGTCACCAAAGGTTGGCGAGGTACAAAAGATTGTCGGAGGTCGATGAGGCCAAGAAATGTTATGTTCAGTGCTGTAGGTTAGGCGTCAGAGTGCTGAAAGAGGATACCAAAGGTCGGGTGAGATCGCCGGAAAGGGAGAATGGACCCGACGAAATCGTCGGTGTTGGTTCCGAGACCGAAGGTTTGCTGCGACTGGTTTTGGCAAGTGGGAAGTTGTAGGTGCTAAGAGGGAAGATGACGGCAGTGCAAGAGGAAAGACTAACTGCGATCTAGGGTTTCGAGGTGCTAAGAAGGAAGACGACAACGATGCAGGAGAGAAGACTGCGATCTTGGGTTTTGAGGTGCCAAGAGGGAATATGACGACGGCGTAGGAGGGAAGAGAGATCGACGGTGTTGGAGGAAGGGACTGACGACGGATTAGGGTTATTGACAACGGATTAGGGTTTGGAAGCCTGCTCTGATACCATGTAATCAAATAAAGTAAAGATTACTATTATTGCATATTGAGCCAAAAGGCTTGATTTACAATGAAAGAATACATTAAATGTATAGGCTACAAAAATCTTAATAATGGTAATAGGAAAATTAGAAAACTAAATCATAATAATGAGAAAATATCAATAATAATGACAGTATATACTGACAATCTTGATAATGGAAAAATATCCTAAAAAATATATATTCTCACAAGCATACCTGAAACCTTCGTGTTGAATTAAGAAGCACCAGTGATTTTTCTTTTTCTTTTTCCTTTTTATGTATGTGCATCCCATTGAAAATTGAGAAATTTATTGCATATATTGCCATAAATCTGTGCTCTATGGTTTCTGCTAATAATTGATTGTAACATATCTCAAGTGCATGAACTTTAGCTGGTTCTTTTACATTCTTAAAGGTCCCATGTCCTCTTTTATATCCTACTTTTCTAGACTGCGCAACAAGATTGGATTTTATTTTATTATCTTTGTTTGCCGCAGTCTTGATGGTTTTTTTTTTGGGTAGTTAAATTGGGGAGGGGGGCATTGACAACCCCAGGGTTTGAACCCTGGAGGGGTATGTGGGGCATGGTAACGCTGGCCACAAGCGCTGGCCTTCACATCAGTCTTGATAGTTGCAGTGACGTGACATTTTATATGCTGATTTCTTAGTTACATATTGCTGAATATCATTTGTTTTGAGCAGTATCATCCAGATATGAACAAGGGACCTGGAGCAGAAGAGAAATTCAAAGAGATAAGTGCTGCATATGAGGTATCCATAGGCCCTCTTCTCTTCTCTTCCTCTTCCCCCAAATGTGTGCACACATTGAATTGTATTTTCTCCATGCTTTACATTACTCATTCTAAAAGTCGTTGGATTCACCAAAACTGCATTTTCCCACACCCTTTCTGGCAACATCTTTTCTAGAACTTACAGTACATATATTAGCAACAGTATTTCTCATTCGACCTGGTGATCTATATGGATTTAACACAGTTAATTTGGTCTGTTGGTTAATGATATTATAAAAGCTTATTTTTAGTATTGAAGTGCATTTGCATTTTAGTATCTGTTCTTCCCTTCACTTTCATGTGGTAATGAAGCATCGGTGTAGGTCCTATCAGATGATGAGAAAAGATCTTTATATGATCAATTTGGTGAGGCAGGTTTACGAGGAGAATATGAAGGGTCGGGTGCTAGCTCACAGGGGGTAAGATGTGTTTTCTGTTACATCAAAATGATAATTTGTTTGGTATGTTATTTTAACATAGTTCTTTGTTTATGGTGTGATTAGTGGGTTCCTACTTTTAACGCTTAATGAAAAATGCTTCAAGTTTATTGAAATTATCTATTACTTCTAGGTGGATCCTTTTGATGTATTTGATGCATTTTTTGGAGGGTCAAATGGGCTTTTCGGAGGAAGAGGTGAACCAGAAGGCATTAACTTCAATCTGAGAAACAAAGGCAACCAGGATCTTGACATTCGGTAATAAGTTACCTGATAGTTATCATTGTTGCTTTCTAGCGATGCTTTGTGAGTAGTTTTTGTATCAAGGTCTGAAATTGGTTGTCTTGTGACAAAGTAGGTGAGCAAGTGCATTTGACCAATACTGCCAACTGATATTCTGATAGCTTTTTATCCTTAAAGAGATTTGGTGCCGTTTTCTGCAGAAAACAAAATCTTCTGCTAGCATCTGATTTGATTTTTAGACCTATTGGAAATTAGAATATATGGGAAAGCTATGCCACCTCATTACTGCTGTTAATATCTTGTTTCTAGTCTTTGTTCTTTTTGAGGTATAAATTCTGTCCTGTTGTTGTGGGGAGAAATTTGATTTCATGAGGCATTGACAACAGTCAGATATGTAGTAATGAAATTCATTGAAAGTTTTGGACGTTTTAAGTATTATCCTTGTGAGGCTAAAAGTTCTAAAACTAGCTATAGGTTTGTGATTTTTAAGCCTTTTATCTTCAATTTTCTAAGGGGTTAGAAATGCTATGTGTATATCTAGTCTATGGGTATCTTCTTCCTTTGTGGAGCCTGGGACTTTGTGGATGGCAATTCTGCACTGAGATTAACTCCTTTAATTGCTTTTGTCACTACAGTTACTGGTTTATTGAATCCTCATGATTAAAGTTTCCTACTAAGTGTCCATTATGCTTGATGTTGGTAAACAGAAGGGTTGCTGCCACGTGTCACTTTGAAGAACTTGCTTCCAATTAGCTAGTCGCCTTAGCTTGCCTACAACGAGTGAGCCGCTTAGCTCACCTCTAACCAAGGAGCCAACCATCTTGCCTCCTACCAGCAAGTCGCTCCATTCCCCTTGCCAATTAGTAAGCCAACCTCCTTAACTCATTGTCGTCCTTCAAACGAACTTTTGGGTTGTGAGTCTATCCAAACTGGGGCTCACAAACTGCGCTATACGTATACTTGGCTACTAATGCACTTGGCACATTGGTGCACGCCAGTGTATCGACAGACTTGATTAGTTGGCCTCTGCTGAGTTATCTCTCCCACGCCTCACTTATGTTCTAGAGAGTTACTACCTGCAGTAGTCTTGGCCACTCGACCACGGTATAGTTCAATGCCTCCATGCACTTGGTACTCGTCTAAAGAATCACTCAAAAAACCCTAGGCTGAGAGCAGGGAATATGTACCTATGCTTGGTATCAAATGAGGCCTGTGGTTTAGAGGCTAAAGTGAGAAGTCTGTCACTGGAGCGGTGCCATCATGACCAATCGTCATCTGAGAGCATATATTCCTACAGCCTGACGCTCTCTATGGTACGAGTTCCCAAAAATCATGCCAACCTTTGCAACTCTATGATACGAACTCTTAAGTCCGAACCTAGGCTTCATAGAGTAGTTTTTTACCTCCAATTTGTCGAGCTAACGAGGAAGTTACTTGTTCTCAAGTGAACTAGACTACTCCAGCTCCAATGTTTGAAGTTAACCCTCAACTCCAAGAAGAGTCTCTCTTACCTCTCTAATCCATCTCCATGCTCCCTCCGGTTGAGTTATCCACGACCATTTCTCTCTCTTTCTCTAAGATTGCTCTAAGCTCTCTCCTCCTTCACCTCCGACGGTCATTGGTCATTTGAGCGCACCATCTTTTTGGAAGGCCACCTCCTAACCAGGACCATCTAAGCCAACGCCTACAGATGCGGATAACATATGGAATGTCAACATATAGAATTAGGTTATTATATTATTTAGATATTATTTAAGAAATTATATTATTTAGATATTATTTTATTTCCTTTTCAGTTAATTAGGAAATTATATGGTCTTGTTTCTTTTAGTTAAGGATTCAAGTTTCTATTTTTAAATTAAGGTTTAGACATATAAATAAGTTGATTCTCCAACGTATTAAGTATACTTTGAATGAATAAAAATTGAGTTTTTAGTTTTAGATTATTAGTTTAGGGTTTATTTTATGTTCATTTTAGTTGTTAGTTCTTAAAATGCTAGCCGTCCGGTATCAAGTGGTATCAGAGCAAAAATTCGATCTAGCTGCAGCTGTCGCCTTCTCCGCCACCAACAGTTGCCACCTCCACTCACACCTCTGCCGCCTTGCGCTACCATCGCCGCATTTACTCGATGTCGCTTTCACTCGTTGTCGCTGCCCCGGCGGCCTCCAACAATGCGACCTCCAATTGCACCATCGCCATTGACCGTTGACACGATCATCATCCATCATCGGGCCGTTGGCCATCAATGCCATCATCCTTGTGCCGTTCTCCACCATCGCTGATAGCCTTTGCCGCCCAGGTTCTGATAGAAAAGAGAACCAAGAAACTAATCTATTATTCCATTCATCAAAACAGAAGTTTAAACATAAACGTAAGTTACAAAGTATAAATAGGACAAAAGCTAAAATCCTAATTAGCCTCAATGACTCAACTACCTTCTAACTAACAAATAAATAGCAAAATAACCAAAAAATATACTTTCACACCCTCCCTCAAATTCATAATACCAGCCCGGTGAGTAATGAGAGTTTGTCAAGCAGGAACTGAAAACGAGCCGAAGTGTGAGACTTGGTGAAAAAATCAGCAAGTTTCAATGATGAGGAGATGAAGTGGAGATCAATAATACGAAGTTGAAGATGCTGATGAACAAAGTGACAATCAATCTCTATATGCTTTGTACGTTCATGGAAGATAGAGTTATGAGCTATCTGGATTGCACTCTTATTATCACAGTAGAGAAAAGTAGGAGAAGAGAGATACACCCAAATAAGATAAGAGCTAGTGGATCTAAACAATCTCAGCAGTAGCATGAGTCATGGCGCGATATTCTGCTTCAGAGTAGAATGGGCAATGATAGACTGTTTTTTATGTCTTCAGAAAATGAGTCATCAAGAAATACACAAAAGCTAGTCATAGACTTGTGTTCAGATACATCACAGCCCAATCAGCATACGCTTGAAGAGTCAATGATGAAGACGAAGACAAGAATATGCTTTGAGAAATAGTACCACGAGCATAACGCAGAATGCAAAGCAGAGATGCCTAATGAGTGAAGCGAGGAGCAGAGACAAATTGATTCACCACATGAACGGCATATGCAATATCAGGACGAGTCACAGTAAAATAGACCAGACACCTAATCAGCTCTCGATAGACAGTAGGATCCTAAAAAAGAATGCCATAAGAGGAGAGAACTTAGAATGCAACTCAATGGGAGTATCCACAACTTTATCATCAGTGAGACGAGCACGGTGGATCACCTTGTTTGTATATTCTGATTGAAATAAGTGATAATCTATGGAGGAAGAAGCAACCTCTATACCAAGAAAGTATTGTAAAGGACCCAAATCTTTCATCTCAAATGTATGAAACAAATGTTGTTTCATTTCTGAGATAGTAGCAGAATTAGAACCAATAATAATCATGTCATCTACATATAATAACAAAATAACCATCCCAACTGTAGTGTGGCGGAGAAAAATGGCAGAATCATGAGGACTATGAGTGAAACCAATCTGGGTAACAATGGACCGAAAGTGTTCATACTAAGCATGAGGGGACTGCTTGAAACCATAAAGGGCACGACAAAGAAGACAGACAAAACCAGGAGGATGTGGAAGGCCCGGAGGAGGATGCGTATAAACTTCCTCATTAAGATGCCCATTGAGAAAAGCATTCTTGACATCCAACTGAAAGAGAGGCCACTGACGAATTGCAGCAATAGAAATCAGAGTACGAACTGTGGTCATTTCTTTGTAATCAATCCCATACTTCTTTGAAAAACCCATGGCAACTAATCTGGTTTTATAGCGTTAAAAAAAACCATCAGAATGAGTTTTAATTTTGTAAATCTATTTACATCCAATAAGATTATCTGCAGGCAATGGAACCAAATTCTAAGTACAAGCCTTCTAAAGAGCGATTAATTTTTCTTACGTTGCATTGATCCAGTGGGGATCAGTATATGCTTCTTTATAGAATCACGGCTCAAAATAAGTATGAATAGCAGGTAAGAAAGCACGATAAGAAGATGAAAAGTAAGTGTTAAAAAAACCAAGTCTTACTGCCAGAGTATACTCATGCAAATGATAGCACCGTTCAGGGGGAGCAGGGTTTACGGAAATAGAGGGAGCTGAGTCGGAGTTGGTGGATACATGTTAAGCGGGAGAAAAATGCCTACGAGAATAAACTAACAAAGGGAGATGTAGCTAGAGAACGAGATATGGAAAGAAGTTTAGAGGAATTAAGAGTTTGAGTAAATTCCTCAGAAGGCACATTATGTGGAAAGGGATCAATATGAATTAAATCCTCTTCGGGGACTGGGGTAACCTTGGAGAGAAGAGTAAAGTAGGAAAGTCGCTCAAAAAACACAACATGACGAGAGACAAAAGGCATTTAGATGCAGGATCATAACATCGATATCTTTTTTGTTGAATACCATAGTCCAAGAAGACACATAGAGCTGAGCGAGCGCTAAGTTTAGTGTGCTCTCTTTTGGGAAGAAAGACAAAATAAACAAAACCAAAGATACGCAATAACGAGTAGTTAGGAGTATGTCCAAACAACTTTTCACAAGGGGAGATGCTAGAAAGAAGAGGTATGGGCATGCGATTAAGAAGATACACCGCGGTAAGTATTGCTTCTCTCCAAAAACTAGCAGAAGAAGAGAGAAGAAGGGAGTGAGCTGTGTCGAGGATGTGCCGATGCTTTCTTTCAGTTCTATCATTTTGTGTGGGAATATCTGGACAGGAAGATTGATGAATAGTTCCAGATGAAGCTAAGAAGTCTGTGAATTCGGTTAGGAAGTACTTACCACTCAAATCAGGACGAAGTGTCTTTATAGTGATAGAAAACTGAGTGTAAACCATAGAATGAAATGTGCGGTAAATACGAAAAAAATTAGATTTATGAGACATGAGATACATACAACAAAAATGACTATAATCATCAATAAAGGAAACATAGTACACTGATCCAAGTTTAGTTGCAATGGGGGAAGGACCCCACACATTTGTATGAACAAGAGAAAAAGGGGATATAGAAAGGGAAGTGCTTTTACTAAAAGGTAAAGTTGACATTTTTGCTAGTTTACAACCACTACGCTTACTTAGAGATATGTGGATCTTGGCAACAGTCTCACGATCACGCTTCATTGGTGTAACAAGAATTGGAAGCTTATGACATATTCACACTCCTTGCTTATATGGCATGGTCGCATTCAGTACTTCTAGCAGAACTCGAGGACGAGTTCTTTTTTTTAGTGGAGGAAAATGATGCGGGTAATATATGGGATGCCAGCATATAGAATTAGGATATTATATTATTTAGATATTATTTTATTTCCTTTCCAGTTAATTAGGATATTTATGATCTTATTTCCTTTAGTTAAGGATTTAAGTTTCTATTTTAGAGTTTAAGCCTATAAATAAGTGGGTCCTCCAATGTATTAAGTAGACTTTGAATGAATAAAAATTGATTTTTTAGTTTTAGATTATTAGCTTAGGGTTTATTTTCTGTTCATTTTAGTTGTTAGTTCTTAAAACGCTGGCCGTTGGGCATCTCCTACACTTGATGGTTGGGCTGTTCACTGTTGATTATCCCCATTCCGATTTTAAAATATGTAGCTGCAGGTTGACAGTTTCTAGGAAAGGGTGGCAGGTTGGTGACAAGGTTTTAGTGTTTATGGGGCCTAGGATTTTGTGTTAGCAAGGAAAAGGAAGGTGCTGAAATTAGAGCTGAAGCAGTGGAAGCTCAAGGAATTTGGAAGGCTTGAAATCCAAAAGGCAAATGCGATGGTTGATATCCACAGTTGATGCCAAGGAATAGCAAAGTGCCTTGAGTGAGTTGGGGTTTGGCTATGTTAGTGGAGATTAGTTGAAGGCAGAAATCTCTCTCTGGTGTAAGGTCAGTTACAATAATGCCCTCTATTTTCACATGATGGCTATAGGAGGTACAACTTTATTGGGAGGGTGTGTATCAATGGGTTGCTCCATACAGGTGAAGATGACTTTAGGGATGGTATTGCAGGCTTTTACCGTGGTTTGTTTCAGAAGATGGGGGTTGGAGGTTGCCGCTTAATGGGATGGAGTTTGATTTCATTTCTGAGGAGAATGTGAGTTGGTTTGAGCAACCTTTCATCGAAGAAAAATTGCATCACGCCTTGAATAATATGAATGGGGACAAACCTCCTGGTCCAGACGGGTTCGCTGTTACCTTTTTCAAGCAGTGTTGGGGCGTGGTTAAGGAGGAGATTTTGGGTATGTCGTATCATTTCTATGCTCATGCAACTTTTGAAAATCATTTGAATGCCTCATTTGTTACTTTAATTCCTAAAATGTGAGGTGCTGAGGATATTATAAATTTTCTAAGATCGGTGCAAGGGGCCAGGCGACCTTGATGGGATGGAGTTTGATTTCATTTCTGAGGTGAATGTAAGTAGTTTGAGCGACCTTTCACCAAATAAAAACTGCTTCACACCTTGAATGATATGAATGGGGACAAACCTCCTGGTCCAGACGGGTTCGCTATTACCTTTTTCAAGCAGTGTTGGGGCGTGGTTAAGGAGGAGATTTTGGGTATGTTGTATCATTTCTATGATCATGCAACTTTTGAAAATAGCCTGAATGCCTCATTTGTTACTTTAATTCCTAAAATGTGAGGTGCTGAGGATATTAGAGATTTTCTAAGATTGGTGCAGTGGGGACTTCCGTTGACAGTGTGCCATCATTTGTGTACTGATGATACTGTGGTTTTTTGTAGGACAGATCCTATTCAGCTGGGATACTTGAGCTGTGTCGTCTAGTGTTTTGGAGCTATCTGGTCTTCAGGTGAATTTAGGCAAGTCTGAGCTTATCCTGGTTGGTGAGGTGGAGGGAGCAAATTATTTGGCTTCCATCCTAGGCTGTAAGATTGGGGCACTTCCAGTCACTTACCTGGGCCAGCCTTGAGGGGCATCCTTTGAGGCCAACCCACTACACATGTCTAACATTCATACCAGTTACTCTAGTGTCGAGGTTCAGACATACGTACTTGTACAAATTTAGGAGAGTTCACCTAACATAGAGTTGTGCAACTAGAAAATCTCATTTCATTACTATAACATAACCATTTTAACTATTTGACTATTTGTTTCTACAATTTCAAATCGTTGCTAGAAAGTATCTAATTATTCTAAATTTATCTGCATTACATATTGTTTTGTAATTCAAATGACGTTCTAACTAAAGACTAATATCGGTATTCCGAACTTTTGATTGTCATTTAGATTTCATCCATTCAGAACTATTTACAATGTTGTTTAATATAAATTTCAAGTGCATTATACGGTTATACCATTATTCAACCATTGTTACATCAGTTGAACAAATTATTGTATTGTATTTGTCAAATGAGCTTAATGATATTCTTGAAAACCAGGCTTTAAATTTAAGAATTCTTTGGAAAGTTATAATTGAGCTGAATCCAAATGTGAAACCAAATGCTTTAACTTTTATAGTTGTTTGGCCGAATTTCACAACAGCCTAATTATTTTTATTTATTTATTCAAACTTTAGCAAATTAAACTTTGAAGAGTGCAGATCCTCTAATGTTATTTTTTGCAGTTAGAAATAAAGAACGTCTTTCATTGTTAGGCTCATTGAATTGCGGGCATTGATTAGTTGGCACACAGAACTTTAACATTCGTTAGCTTTTGCAGTAGTTAATTGTTACTTCATCTTTTTTGTAAAAGGAAACTACTCCTCGCTTATCTGTCCGCAGATCTCCGCTTCCTCTATTTGGTTGTATTTTGTTTCTCTTGTATGAGATTGTTTGTGCAATATCTTCAATTGAAAAAAGTCAGTTTCATGGCTGAGTTATGAGCTTATTGCCAGAATGTGAGTCTACAGTGACCATTAAAGTGAAGAGTTTGAAGGGCATGAACGGATGGGGAAATATTAACTTGAAAGGCAGTAATTGGTAAAGATGTTGATATTACTGGGCGGGGTTTGGAATTTTGCACAAAGATATTAAAGAACTTGTATTAAAGATTTAAGAGCTTAGACCAAGGTTATAGGTACATATATCCAAATTGACGCGAGAGCAAGGTTTTAAATCGTGGTATTGGTTGGCATAACGGTCACAGTCGCGTGTAACAGGTATTGAGAGAATCGGTCAACGTGTAACGGTCACTGCTCTCATGATTGTTTTTCAAGTATATCCTAGTTTTATTTACTACAAATTGAATGTTCATAGTTGTTTTTAATTAAGATTTTGACAATTAAAACATGTTTTTAATTAACATGACTTAACATATAATTACTTATAATTGCTTTCATGAAGTTAAATAATTAATATTATCTAGCTAAATAATAAATATTAATTATAAATATTAAATAATTATAACCTAAATAACAATTACTTAACATATAGCTACTTATAGTTATTCCCATAAAGTTAAATAATTAATATTGTTTAACTAAAATTAAGTGTACCGTTTGAATTGTGTTCTTGCGGTACTTGGGATTGTGCTCTTTGGTGATTCATATTTTGTGGGAATTTTCAAATATACAAACATTTATGTTAGGTACACCCATTAAATGCATTAACAAACTTGTATATCATGCATAAATACTTATACAAGTGGGTGGCCTCATTAATAATAATTCATGTCTGTTTAGAAACTCCCATATTTTGAATCATATGCTTCGGCACTATACTAGATCGCACAAGAAGTAGCCCGTCTGAAATTGAAGATCATGCTTCGCAATAAGGCGAATATCGATTTTAAATCAAAGATAATGACAAACTGCGAAATCAATTTTGCAAGCGAGAATCGATTTCCAAATCGATTTCTCAAGATTGAATTCAATTGCAATTTCAATACCCAGAATGGAATATCCATAACAACACAAATTGAAGACCAAATCCGCAATAATCGAAGTTGGTTCAACCAATTCGAAGGTCTAACAACCCAAATTGAAGCCCCTTGACGTCAGATTGAAACTTCTTTTGCCAAATCGAAGTTATTTGATGCAATATCAAACTCCCCCACCCTAGTTTTGAAGACAAGAATAGAGTTCTAAAGAGGAAAGCGAAGCGAAATTGTTGGGCTGTCTCAGGTTAGGTATCGGGATTCGAGAGTATTGGCCGATACAACGCTGATATGCGGTACGTATCGGCTATATTGGTCGATACTCTAGGAATTTTCTACAACTCCAAGACCAGAGTGTGTATCCGAATCGTATGTCTGAGATACTGTTACGTAACGGTCGATACGTAATGGTATCGGCGATATTTAAAACCATGTGCGAGAAGGAGGGAGGGAGGGAGAGGGAGAGAGGGACAAACAGAGAGAGGGATGGAGGGAGAGTTAACAGTTTGAGGGAGTAGAGAGGTCAAGATGGCGACGTCAAGATGGCAGCAGGATAAAAAGTGTTGAATTTACTTTCTGGTCATATTTTTTGTTGTCTGAAATATGGCCAATGTTTAAACTAGCTACTCTTGAAGAGATTACTAATTGGGTATAGTTAAGAAATTTATAAATCCCACAAGTGCTTGAAATTGCAATCCTTCTTTTTATATCAGCTATCAAGTTATTCTGAGTTGATTGAACAGAGCATGAGCAGAATTCTAGCTCTTTGCTGATTGAATAGAAGTGCAAGAAACCAAGTATTAACCTTAAGGAAGCAGGATATGAGCTCCCACACTGCAAAAATAATAGAACTTGGATTGAAGTGAGTAGCAGACAAATCTTTGCTATTTTTGCACTCCAAACTGCCCAAAGGATAACAAATCGTAGCGTTAAAAGTAAATTGAGAATAACTAGTGACATATTGATATAAACTATTGACATATTTGAAATTTCCATGTAACTGGTTCTTTGTCTCTGGACGTGTCTCCTGACATTTCCATCTTGTTCATCTTGGTGGGCAAAAATCTTGTACAGAACCACAAAACATTCGATCTCCCAATGTATGTACCATCCTTGTATATGTTTCGCCAGGGTTGTTGCATGGTAAAACCAAGTTTCTTTCTGTAAGCATTATAAAATTTGCATGCTTTGTTTTCTGAAGCAAACTCCATGCTATTTTTGTTTTTTATTTTTTTATTTTTTTTAAATCTTTTCGGTACATCTTTATGAAAGAAATTTAAAAAGGTAAAAAATGACCATGTAGGAAACAGAATAGAAACTTGATTAGGCAATACTGGCACACATGATTCGTGCTTCTACTGTATGGTGATTGGAAAATGTTCTTTGGTTGTTCAATACCATGGAAGGCTTCTAGATCCTTGGTTCTTTCCTTCTTCAGTGATTCAACATGAGTTTTCTGTGTTGAATTATTTCTCTATTTAGTCCTTTTGGTGGGAGAGTCTGAATTATATCTGGCTTCCAGTTTTACTGGTTTCCCTTATTTTTCTCTTAGCAGACTAGTTTCTGTTTTCTGGAAGCATAACATATATTTGAAACACTTTTATTCTATAAAGTAACTTCTGTAAATATGTTCAGCTTACGCAAAAGTAATTTTGGTTGGCTCCGCTCCATTTTTTTTGTGTGAAGTGTTTCCAAAAAATTATAACCATTTCAAAGATAATTTTAGATTTAAGTGTAGCTCTAGTATTGGATGTTTGAATTAAAGTCGACAAAATTTTCTAGGTCTTAGAAATTCTCATTTAATATTGCCAACTTCCCTCTCTCCACTTATCCTTGGGTTGAAATTATTTTGTGTATGAAATGCTTTAAAATGACAAATGATGGTATCAAGGATTATTATCTTCCAAAAAGGAGTCATTGCACAACTAAGTTTGTTCTCTTAGATTTGGCATTTGGAAATAAAATGTTTGGAATTATCCTTCTTCTTCTTAAACCTAGCTTGTGATTTGTCCTTGTTCTCTAGTATAACATTTGTTAGTTCAATATTTCTTCTTTCATTGCAGATATGACCTGTTCTTAAACCTAGCTTGTGATTTGTCGATGTTCTCCAGTATAACATGTGTGAGTTCAACGCTTCTTTCATTGCAGATATGACCTGTTTTTAACCTTCGAAGAATCAATTTTTGGAGGACAGCAGGATATTGAAGTTTCTTGTTTCGAGGCATGTGATAATTGCAGTGGTACTGGTGCCAAATCTAGCAGTTGCATAAAATTCTGCAGTGAGTGCAGAGGTAGAGGAGGATTGACTAAAACTCAGAAAACACCTTTTGGAATAATGTCTCAGGTAATTTCATATGATAGTACACATTACTGGTCATTGCATAACAATTTTCTGCACAAGTTTCAATGTTTTGTAACTCAGATTTCCTGGCTAATTTGTTTTCAAAGTTGATGTTGAATATTAAACTTCCTGCACCTATTTTCTGGAATCACTAGAACATGTGCCTTTGTGATGCATCCTATCCATTGACATGAAGGTGGCACTGTTATGTTTTCTATTGGTATAATTTCCTCTTGTGATAAAATTATATTTAACTGTTAAATGACGTCCTCCTTTCCTATTATCTCTGCTTTGCTTTGATCTGAACATTTACCACAAGAATAAAATAACTGTAATGCACCAATAGTGATCTTCCCTCCTACCCAGGTTTGTTTCTATACACATTCATGCTGGTCATGGGTGTTGTAGGACCAATAGAGAAGTAGAATAGAATTTAGCGATTAGAGGAAGAACAAAAATTTAGGGAAGAAGAGAGAAAGAGGAGGGAGAAATCGCACAATAATCACTCAAGTTTTATTAATCAAAGTCTAATCAATACATTGAAAGACTATCTTACTTATAAGCCTAAACATCACTCAAAGATAGAAACTTGATTCCTTAACTAAAGGAAGCAAAATCATACAATATCCTAATTAAATGGAAAGAGAAATGAAATAATATCTAAAGAATATAATATCTTAGATAATATAATATCTTACAACTATAAGGAAAGTGAGTAAAACCCAAGAATACAATGCCATATATTGTCCGCATCATTCTCTTCCACTGAGAAAATGAATTTGTCCTTGAGTTCGGCCGAAAGTGCTGAATGTGTTTATGCCAAATAATCAAGTATTGTGAATAGGTCAATTGTTTTAGGTTTTGCTCAAGCCCACAGAAAATTTTTAACACCTATAAAATTAATCTGGTCAAATTTGACGAAAGAAGCGGTAGGTGGAGAAGATAAAATAACTGGAGGCTTATGTTGAAGATAGTCCGCGGGTGATGGGAGCATTGGGGGTAAAGGAATGTTGTGCACGGCTAGACCTGGAGGAGGAGGAAGAGCAGCATTCTCGGACGCAAGATTGCCAAGAGAGGCGAGCTTTGTATGGGCGACAAAGGAACATCTGGAGCTGCCAAGTCAAAAGTCAGAGGAGGAACATGGCTAGGTGACTCAAGAGTTGGGCCCAAAAGTAATGGCTCGAGTGTCATGAGGGAACATGAGAGCTCAGTAGTTGGGGAGATGGTAGATACGTTGCTTAATACCTAATTGGTTTGGAACAGGCAGGCTGTAACAAGATAGTTTGGCCATTAAACCTGAATGTAATGGTTTTAGCGGCCGCGTGATGGGTAGCATAAAACTCGTTCATTTAGAGATGATCAAGGAGTACATATGAACATGGTGTGGGAATCACATCACGCCAAATGGCATCAAAATATACGCT
Source organism: Heliamphora exappendiculata (assembly GCA_034768845.1). NCBI lineage: Eukaryota > Viridiplantae > Streptophyta > Magnoliopsida > Ericales > Sarraceniaceae > Heliamphora > Heliamphora exappendiculata. The sequence continues at coordinate 11,677,731 of JAOTRH010000016.1, read as the reverse complement.
CATCTCGATATGAACCAAACACCGTTGGGTGACGAAAAAAGAAGTGTCATCTGCACAAAACAAATGATAGGGCTGTGGGTGTGGTGTAGGCGTAAGGTTCAGGCAGCGAACACCTTTTTCGGATATTGCATTCATGGAACATCCTCCATTAATGATAATCTTACAAACTTGATTGGCGCACATTTTTTGTGGTTTTTTTTGTTCTTTTTTTTTCAACGCCTTTTTTTAACTCTCTTTTTGCTTTGTGTACTCGCTTTTGTTGTTGTTGACTCTTTTATTTCCTTTTATTTACTCTTTTTTTTTGTTTTATATATATATATTCCAAGAAAAAATTCTACGGCTCGAAGCTGTGCTCGTAGGAGTTCCCTTGGTTGTGTGCAGAGGTGGTCGCAACAGATTTTTTTGGTTGAGGGGAGTTGGCAAAAAATTCGCGTGGTAAGAGAAATCGTTTTCGACTGAGGGCGAAAATTTCTTGTGGTAACAGGCTGGTTTGATGGGAGTTAAAGGTGGGATGTCTAGGCTTAAGTTAGGCTTAGTTGGGTCAAGGATGGGTATAATTAAAAAAAAAGGTTCAAGTGGGTATAGGGTTTGGGTTAGGGGTGGGTGGTGGGTCTGGGTATAAAAAAGTGGGTCAATTGGCATGACCTTCGCGAGAGAGATGGGGAAGGACCTGCAGTTTAAAGGGGGTGGGGGGAGTTTCTACTTTTTAGGATTTCTGGTGGCGGCGCGACCGGTGTTCACGGCCTTGGAGGGCGTCAGCGCTAGCAGTTGGTGGTGGGGCCTAGGGCAGCGACGATTAGTGAAAGCGGTGGTGGCGACTAATGGCGGAGGCGTCGATGATCTAGGGCGGCAGAGGTGAGGGATGATGACGACGGTGACGGCCCGATTGGTGGTTGCGACATTGGAGGTTGTTGGCGCTGGTGACTGGTGGTGGAGGTTGTCGAGGTAGCGATGATGAGTGAAAGCGGCAGTGACAACGCAAGTGAATGTGGCGGTGGTGCAAGGCCTCTGGTCGATCGATGCCACGGATCGCGACTGTTTTGACACCTATAGTTGTGCTTAATAGCTAGGGTTCTGTCGATACCAGCACAGATTGTAGTTTGAACAATTCGTGAATGCTGATGATAGAAAGATGGTACAACAATGGATTAATTTAGCTATGATACCGAATGATGTAGCACCAATAGAGAGGAAGAGGAATAGGAATTAGGGATTAGGGATTAGAACATAAATTAGGAGAATAAGAGAGAAAGAGGAGGGTGAAATCACATAATAATTACTCAATTTTTATTAATCAAAGTCTGATCAATAAATTGAAGGACCATCTTATTTATAAGCCTAAACTCTAATTAAAAATAAAACTTGAATCCTTTACTAAAGGAAAACAAAATCATATAATATCCAAATTAATTGGAAAGGGGAATAAAATAATATCTAAATAATATAATATCTTACTACTATAAGAAAAGCGCATAAAATCCAAGAATACAATTCCATATGTTGTGTGCATCAATGGTTTATGTGAATTAACTGTATTGTATAAAGTTTTTGCTGGTCCTTCAATTATCAGATGACACTCTCAATTTTATGATGGATATGTTGGATGACGGAAATACAAAACTAATGAGGAAAATTATTATACACAAAATGTTGTTGAAGATATACTCTAAACAGACAAGAGTGCGTTGATGGGAGAGGATGTTGATGGAAGAAGATGTGTAGCTGGTTCCATGTTGTGGGGGTAACCCTTAGATCATGGTCATGGATATATAAAAAATAAATAAGATAAAGTAATTATCAAAAGAAGAACCATTGCAAGAGAGGGATGACATGAGGGGCCAGGCATCTGCTCCCAGAGAGAATTACATTTATTACCTTGTAGGATGGAGATATGATTGTTCTGATATTTGTGTCTTAAGCATTATCCTAATCTTTCAATCTCTAATGATGAGATTACTACTATAAATCTCATCTCTAACACTCCCAATAAATCTTATTTGTAGCACCCGCTTGAAGATGAGTAACTATGAAGCATGTGCAATTCGAACATGTTGCCGTATGAGTACCAATATGGGTATAGCTATAGTATGCGAAAAAAATATGTACTGGATACAAAAAAATACCGGGTCCTTTTGAATTTAATTGTGATTGATGGGTACAACTTTAGAACATTTTCGGTGCGCAAATGGTACTTAAATGGGTACGTCAAGGGTTATTTGTGATTTTAAAAACCATAGCGTGGGCATAATAAAATAACTTATTGCCTCTTGTCATAAAAAGTAAGTTAGAGGAGTAGAAATTTGAAGTCCCTAATGAGCTAAAAAAACATAGTTAAACCAGAACATATTATTGATGTACTATATGCTTGATATTAGCAACTAATGCAAATATTTTTTGTGATCTACCATTGATTCCTTTTTTCTTTTGATTCTTGATTTTCCTATTTGTTCTTACCACTTCCAATGTTTCTTGAATGTTGCTATTTTTTGCTAAAATAAATTTGTATTTGGTGTATATATATAGTACAACGCTTAAAAAAAACTACAAAGGAGTTTACCATTGTACCCGAATCGTACCCGCGTCCTATATTTTTTTGGTTTGCCACATGGTTGTACTCGTATCATACTGTTAAACCCTACTTGTACCGCGTCCCGTACCCCGTACCTATATGTTACCAACCTTTGAGTAGAACTCACCCTTAAAAATCGGCTTATAAAGTGAGGGCACACAAGATGAGAAGAGACTTATATACACTCTAGATTGTACCTTATTTTGAGCCTCTATTTGGATGTCTAAAAAGTTTGGCTTCTGAAGAGGCTTAGCTCTTTCATGAAAAGGGAAAGAAAAAAAGTTGGATGGTTTGGGATAATTTATTCAGGGTAGTTTTTTTTTTTTTTTTTTTGGTTTTTATTAAAATGTCTAATATGCTCTTTATTTTTGCTTTCAAGTTGTAATTGAGATGTTGACAACTTTTTTTTTTTTTTTTGGGAATAGGATTGACTTTTTAATTGATGGTATTATAGTAATTTTACTTAAAAAAAAGTTAGTATTTTTGGAATGCGCACATGTTTTTTTCTTTTTTCCTATGAAAAAAGAAGTGAAAAAAAGTTGTTGCTTTGGTGGGTTTTTTAGTGATGCTAAATACTATAGCTTGAAAATGGTTTTATTTTTCTTTTTTTAATACCCGATTTTTAGAGAAATGCCAAATTGGGGGCTTAGTCGATATATGATAGGATTGTAACATAGCAACATGGTCTACGGCCGACATCTCGACTACTCTCTTATTGACATTGACCACGATGGTAGTCTTTTTTCTTTGGTGACTTCACTCATCTATGAATATTCTATAAGTTAGTAAGCTATCTTATTCTAGCCTATAGTTCGCCTTCTCTGTGATTTCGACAACAGAACTACCCATTTGATCCTAAATGCTAATAGGCTGTGCCTAATCCTATAATTGGCATGGTTGTTGCTCTAATACTAAATGTTACGTACTCTTGGGTAGAACTCAACCCTAAAAACCGGCTTGTAGGGGGAGGGTACCTAAAGGGCTTAAATACACTTAGATTACCCCTTACTTAGTAGGTGTGGGATAGGATTGTATCAGTGTACCTGTGCTTCATAGATGAGCACAAATCACATAGAATTGTTAATCTTGTTTTTTTTTTCCCAGAATTTTTCTTCCTCCCCTCCCTCCCTCTAAGAATAAAGAACAAATACAACATTAAGAATCTTTCTTCTCTTTAGCACAAATACAACTAGGTTATTTGTGGTTAGCCCAACATGAATCTATCTTTTAGCACATCTCATCTCTAACAGTGATGATGGTCGCTCTGGTTTGTGAAATGTGCTAAAAGTTTGTGCTCGTTATTTGTGGTGTGCATAATTTTTTTTTTGAACGTCACAGTAATTCCTAAAATATTGTTTAGGATGTATTACTTTAGAGATTTAATATAACAATGTTTAGGTAGAATGTCTCACGTTTTGGAGGTTCTTTGTCTTCTTTATTTTATTAGCAAGATTTGTGAAAATATCAGTTAGGCAGTCGCCTTATCTGATGCATACAGTTGTGTTGATTGTGGAGGTTTGTTTTGTTCTTCTTGGGAAAATTTGTTAAAATATGAGAGAAGAAATATTAGAAGTGTGTGTCCTCATTATGAGGTATACGCATATATTTATTAAGATATGAAGGACTACAATAGATACTATGGGTATTACTCATAAGATAACATTATTAATATACAATATATATTAACACCTCCCTCAAGTTGGAGTATAGATATCTATCATGCCCAACTTGTTACAAATGTATTGAACGCGAGACCGGGGTAAAGCCTTAGTAAATAAGTCAGCAAGCTGTTCACCAGATCGAACAAAACCAAAATCAATAGTGCCTTGTACTCGTGTCTGATGAAATGACAGTCTATCTCGATATGTTTTTTCGTTCATGAAATACTGGATTGGTAGCTATATAGATAGCAAACTTATTATCACACCACAATTTGATAAGACTCGTAGGTTGTTCGTCTAACTCGGTGAGAATTTGTCGAACCCACATAATTTCAGGCGTTGCCAACGCCGTAGATCTATATTCCGCTTCAGCACTGGACTTCGACTCCACATCTTGTTTCTTGCTTTTCCATGATACCAGGTTCTCACCAATGAAAATAGAGAACCCTGATGTAGACCTCCTATCAATAGGACAACCTGCCCAGTCCTCATCAGAATTGCCCTCGATACGGAAGTGACCCCTGTCACAAAACCGTAGGCCCTTCCCAGGATTGGAATGGAGGTACTGTAGGATACGAACCACTGCATTCTAATGTGGGACTCAAGGATCATACATGAACTGACTCACTACGCTGACAGGATAGGCAATATCTGGTCTGGTCATGGTGGTCAAATGATTGAGTTTACCCACTATTCGACGATACCTGTTAGGGTGAGGAAACACATCACCATCACCTGGAGGAAGCTTTACACTCGGATCCATCGGGGACTCCACACTCCTTGCATTTAGAAGCCCGGCATCCCGCAAAATGTCAACCACATATTTTCTTTGAGAAACAAAGCTCTCACGCTTTTCTCTGGCCACCTCAATCCCTAAAAAATACCGCAGATACCCAAGATCTTTAGTTTGAAACTATGTCTGCAAAAAGGCCTTCAGAACACTAATCCCAACGCTGTCATCGGTAGTGATGACAATATCATTAACATAGACAACAAGAAGAATACATCGTGAAGCAGCCCGACGAAAGAACACTGTATGATCTTTTCCCGACTGCTGCAGACTAAACTGTTGCACCATTGCGCTAAACCGCCCAAACCAGGCTCGGAGAGATTGTTTCAAGCCATATAAAGAACGACGAAGGCGGCACACCATATCAGACCCCCCTGAGCAACAAATCTGGGAGATTGCTCCATATACACTTCTTCCTGGAGATTACTATGGAGAAAGACATTCTTGACATTTAATTGATGAAGCGGCCAGGTCCGAGCCACGGTAAGAGAAAGGAAAAGGCGGATGGAAGTCATCTTGGGGACCGGAGAGAAAGTCTCAAAATAGTCAACGCCATAGGTTTGGGCATACCATTTGGCAATAAGGCGAGCCTTCAAGCGAGCCAAAGAACCATTAGGATTCACCTTCACTGTATAGACCCATTTGCAGCCTACCACTTGCTTCTCGTATGGTAGAGGAACAAGATCCCAAATGGCATTATTATCAAGGGTAGCCATTTCTTCCAACATAGTACTGCACTAACTGGGATGTGAGAGAGCCTCTGAAACACTACTAGAGACATCAGTAGTATCAACTGTAAAAATAAAAGCACGTAAAGATGCAGATAAGCCCTTATAGGACTCAACATAACGGGGGTGATCCCGGCAGGTGCGGTAAGGGCGACGAATAGTAATAGAGGGCTCACGTACCGGTGGATCAATCAACGAGAGAACGGATGCAGCAGGAGGCGGATCACTTGAGGGTTGTGCTGTAGGAGGCGGTGCTAGAGCATTAGTGGAAACCTGATAGATAAGAAGATCGTATGACAGAAGAGATAGAGGAGACTCACGATCAGGAGAAGAAACAGGATGAGAAGCAGAATAGAACAGAGTATACTCAAGGAAGGTAACGTCCCGAGACACGACAAAACGACGCAACACGGGACAGTAAAACAGATACCCCTTCTGGTGTTGGGGGTAGCCAAGAAAAACACATTTTAGGGCACGAGCATAAAGTTTAGTTACCTGTTGTTGGGTATCACGCACATAGCATATACAACTAAAGATTTTAAGGGGCAGGGAGTGCATAGGCGAAGTGGGAACTAACACAGACATCGGGGAAGCACCCCTAACACAGTAGACAGCAAGCGGTTGATAAGATAACATGCCGTGAGAACAGCCTCACTCCAAAAATGGTGGGAAACATGCATATGGAAAAGAAGAGCACGGGCCATCTCCAAAATATGTCTATTTTTCCTTTCCACCACCCCGTTCTGTTCGTAGGTATCGGGACAAGACGTCTGATGAGAAATACCATGACCCACCATAAACTCCCTCATAGTAGTAGACATATACCCTCCCCCATTATCACTATGCAACACCCGAACACATGTACCAAATTAGGTTTTCACAGTCATATAGAAAGAAATAAACACAGATAACACCTCAGACTTATTTTTTATTAAATATATAAATGTTGCACGAGAGTAATCATCTACAAAGCTCACAGAATAATGAAAACAAAACAAAGAGGTGATCGGACTAGGTTCCCATACATCAAAATGAACTAATTGAAAAGGAGTAGAAGCTCTTTTATTGACTTGAGATAGAAAAGGCACACGCAGGTGCTTGGCAAAACAACACGACTCACACTCGATAGCAGACTGAGAACGTAAACTAGGATAAAGAAATTTAAGACTCGACAAATTAGGATATCCAAGACGACAATGGATATTAAGAGCGGAAGGAGACATGGCAGAGTATGCCTGAGCAAGAGCAGCATCCAGCAGGTACAACCTCCTCGAGACTAGTTCTCTACTGATAGTCCTCTTCGTTGTAAGATCTTGAAAAATACAGTAATCAGGGAAGAACGTCACTTAGTAGCCCAAATCAGTAGTAATCTAACTAATAGATCATTGTGCAGCCCAAATCAGTAGTAATCTAACTAATAGATAATATATTAAAAGGATTATTAGGAGTATGCAAGACATTGTATAAAGGAAAAGCAGGATTCGGTATCGCAACACCACAACCCTCAACAGCTAAGGAGGTTTTAATTGGCAACCAAAACACCAGCATGACTAGGAGTTAGCTTATAATATGATAGAATACCTGATGATCCAGTCATGTGAGCGGAAGCTCCAGAATCAATGACCCAGATGTGTGGAGTGGCCACACATGCAGTAGGATTACCTACAAAGGTAGCCGCTGGTACTTAAGAGGAACTCGTACTATGTCCAAACTGACTATACATATATTGGTCATACTCTACTGCAGTCATCTCAATAATTTGTCTGAAGCTTATAGCACTCACTCCGAATGTGCCCTCGGATCCCACAATAGTGGCACGTACGGGTCTCACGACCGCCATCACGTTCTCCTCCACGACCAAACTGGCTGCTACCACGTCTGCGGCCTCGATTGTTGCAGCCACCATGAAACCCCGCCAAAGCAGACTGATCAAATTCTCCATAGGAGATGGACCACGAGACTCATCCTGACGAGTCGCCCAGTTCACACGACGGAATGTCTCGAAGAGAGTGGGAATGTTCCCCCCAGCTAGGATCTGAGAGCGTGCTGAGTCAAACTCGGAGTCCAGACTAGCCAGGAAACATACCACCAAGAGCTGCTGCCTCTATTCCTGAAACTGAGAGAGCTGATTCGTGAATGGTAGGGGGTGATCGAACTCGTTAGCCAAAATCTTAAACTGCATAAAATGATCCTGAAGGGGCTTCCCGAATTGTTGGGACTAAAAGAAACCTTTCATAACATCGTAGATGCGGGAAAGATCATGAGTGGATGAATATATCAATTTTAATGAGGACCAGATTTCTCGCACAGTGTCAGTGTTCGCCACCAAAGGCTGAACAGACGGATCTATTGAGTTTAGCAACTGACTAAATATTCGGGCATTATCCCAGGTCCATGTCTCAAAGGTCGCTGATGTTTCTGATGGAGGATCATCAAATAGAGAATCAAGCTCCATGCCCTGAAGAGACTTGAGGATGCCCTTCTTCCATAGAGCATACCCACTGGTGTCATCGAGTCGCCGATCAACCAACCGTGTGGATGATGAGAAAATCTCCGTGGTACGCTGCCATCCAGTTGCAATCTGGGATTTGCAGGTCACCGAATCTTTTGACATCCCTGTTCACCAACAAAGAGACCAAAAATACCACGAAGCACAAGTCACAACCATACGGAGGAATGACAGAGAACTGCATTGGACCCTCATTGCATCATCAAACCATCATACATCATAGAACCGCAGCCTATTGTACAGGCTTAATGATGCATTGAGGGAAAGAGAGAGAAAACCCTCTGCGAAGGGACTGTCGGAGGTCCGACAGTGGTCGGCGGGGCTCGCTGAGGGTCGGCGGGGCTCGCTGAGTGTCGGCGAGTGGCTGGAGAGAGGTCGCAGAGGCTGGTGGTGGTTGGCGAGAAGGGTTGAGGCTTGTTCCAACGACTGTGGGTGGTCGCAGAGGCTGGCGGTAGTCGACGAAGGCCCGATGGAGGTCGGCGGTGGCCAGTGAAGGCCTGACGGTGGTTGGTGAGTGGCTTGGAAGGGTTAGTGGTGGTCGGTGACTAGGTTTGGTACTGGCGGCGAGGAGGTTTAAGGCTGTCGGAGGCTAGGATGCTAGCGGCTAGGGTTTTAGGGCTGACGGCTAGGGTTAGGGTTTGGTACTGGCGACTAGGGTTCTATAGCTCTGATACCATGTTAAAATATAAGAGAAGAAATACTGTAAGTGTGTGTTCTCATTGTGAGGCATACACATATTTATTAAAATATGAAGGACTACAATAGATACTATGGGTATACCCATAGGATAACATTATTAATATGCAATATATATTAACAAAATTTGCCCAAATCTTGACTAGTGCAGTTCCTTTGCTGGCAAATACCACTGCTTTAGTATCTGTCATGTCTACATAAGGCTTAGTTTTACACTCTTTGTGTTGGTCGGTCCGCTTTGTTCTTCCATTGGCATTCTTCCTTTATGTCAACACTTGAATTTGTTATATTCTGATGCTATTTGGCAATTTGTGCAAAGTACGTTGGTGATGCTGGCAGCCTGGATTTTGTGGGCTGGAAATTGGAATGCCTCCTTGGTTCTGTTGCTTGATATGGAGAGAGGGAAAGGCTTCTCCTATGTTGGGATTTGGGCTAAGTGGCTAACTATGCAATGAAGGGTGGAAGCATGGTAGAAAAGGTTGATGTGTGGGGCAATGGATGTAACTTGGAACAAGGGTCTGCTGCAATCATTATGTATTAGAAGTTACATCCAAAAGATTGTTAGTTTTAATCCCTAGAAGTTACTATTTTACTTCTCTGTATAAGTTACTGAACATATGTCTTTGTGACGTGTGTGATTGTCTTTGTTCCATTTGTTTGGGCGGAAAATGTTTCCTTGGAGAAATGGTTTTCCATCTTTTAGAAAAATGAGTCATTCTCATATGTTTAGTTGCAACCCTGAAAATGAGTTGGAAAACATTTTTTATTGTTGATGTTAGTAGCTTATTATTATTATATTACTATTATGTTATTATTATCCGGCGTGTGTAGGTGTATGATTGTAATAGTGCTCTCTAAATTGATTATAAATAAGAGCTCGCCTACCTATTAGGGTACGACTTTCCATTATTCTTAATATGGTTTCAGAGCCACCGTAAAACCCTAGCCTCCACGAAATCTCCACGAAACCTTAACCCTAGCCTCCCTCTTCCAGTCACAGCCACCAGCCACCAGCCACGAGCCACAACCACCAGCCACCAGCCACGAGCCACAACCACCCCACAGTCACCAGTCACCAGCCACGCCAACAATAGCCACCAGCCACGCCACAGTCACCAGCCACGCCAAACAGCCACCAGCCACCAGCCACCAGCCACCAGCCACGCCACAGTCACCAGCCACGCCAACAACAGTCACCAGTCACGCCATAGTTACCAGCCACGAAACTGAACCAGGCCGAAACCCTAGCCAGTCCTCATTGAACACCGAACCCTAGCCACAGCCACCTCCGACCACTTTCGCCCTTGTTCGAACCCCGACGACCTCCTAAAACCCTACTCGCACTCTCGACTGTCTCCACAAGACACTGTCGCACCTCCCCGATGACCAACGAAGCAACGACGACCCTGTTTCTCCCACTTTCCAGCGCCGGCGACCCTTGTCCAGCACCGGCGACCCTGTTTCTCCCATCGACGACCCTTCTCCAGCACCGGCGACCCTGTTTTTCCCACTTTCCAGAGCCGGCTACCTCTGCTCTCTCTCTCTTTCCGATGCCGACGACCACTATTCTGCCTATTTCCAGCGTCTCTTGTTCTTGCTCAGTACCTATAACACCTTCAGTCGCTTTTTCGGCGACCTGCGAATTTTTCGGGGACTTTTCCGGCGATCGGCGACTTTTTCGGCGACTTTTCCGGCGATCGGTAGCTGTTCCGGAAATTGTGTGCTTCTCAGTTTGAAGGTCTTTCACCGACTGTGCTTCTCAGTTTGAAGGTCTTTCACCGACTGCTGGTTTGA
>JAOTRH010000016.1:11634641-11662282 GCA_034768845.1 Heliamphora exappendiculata | reverse complement strand
GAGGTTGACTGCCACTTTATCCGTGATGAATATCATAAAGGTGTTGTTACATTTGGGTCTATCCCTACAGGGGAACAGGTGGCTGATATTTTTACGAAATCTTTACTGGGTCCGCGTGTCTTCTATTTATGTAACAAGTTGGGTTTGGTAGATATATATGTTCCAGCTTGAGGGAGTGCGTTAGTAGCTTATTATTATTATATTATTATTATGTTATTATTATCCGGCGTGTGTAGTATATGATTGTAATAGTGTTATCTAAATTGATTATAAATAAAGGCTCGTCTATCCATTAGGGTACGGTTTTCCATTATTATTAACAGTTGAGTGGCACAAACAAAATGTAATATATTACATTTCTAAATAATTATATAAACAAATATATTCATTAACAATCTGAATATTATATGGCCGTGGTGGAAGTAGCAATAATGGTGGTGGGGCGGCGACAATGATGGTGGCGGAGGGATGATGACCACGACAATTGTGGTAATGTATTGGTGATGATGGTGGACTGATGGCAGCAGCGGTGATGGTGGTCATGGATGGTGGTGGAGGTGGAGGGGTGGCCAAGATAGTGGTGGTGTGTTAGTGGTGGAGGGGTGGTACTGGTAGTGGTTGTGGTGAAAACAACAATGGTGGCGAAGATGGGGAGGTGGCAGCAGGCAGTAGTAGCAGCAGCAATGGTGGAGAGCTGGCGGGTTGGTGGCGTGGCAATTGTGGTTGTGGCAGATAAGGTGGCAGTGGAATAGTTGTGGGGTGTCAGTAGGAGTGGTGGTGGAGTGACAGTGTTCAGTCTCTTTAGATCCAGAAAATGTTTCACTTTTAGAAAGGAAAAATGTTCTCTCCGAAATTAACCCAGTTTTTGCCGTCCACGAAAAATGCTTTCCGTTAACTTTAATTTCGTTGCACCAAACTAACGGAGCATTAATATGCTACTATTTAACATGTTTAATAGTTTCCTACAAAGAAGAGAAGAAACTCTTAGTTCATTAGAGGTTTGCAAAATGTAAACACAATGCTTATATAAATGATCAAGTGTGTTGTGGTGGTGTGTGTGTGTGTGTGTGTGTGTGTGTGTACTAAGGCTACACCATCAGGGAAGTTTCCTTCTTTCTCCTATCTGGCGTGCCTCTGTACTTATTTCTCTCTTCTGTTTGTCTCCAATTATATGATTTTCGTAGTATTGTACATGGTATTTTGTGGTGTGATCTTTCACGCTCTCCCTCACATCTTTTGAACACCCCCTTCATTTAATGAGATCCCTCTTTTTTTTTAATGTGACCCGGGAATTTTCCCTAGGCAGGGCTGCTTTGGACCCATCTCCGCACGGTAATTTTCCCTAGGGCATTGCCAATTTAATGAGACTTCTAAACTGTCCCATTCGTTCAACTTGTATTCTCCCTCTCTCCCCAGTTCCCTTGCACTCGTAACGACTCCTTTCCAATGGAATGTGTCAAAATCCATTTTCTAGCCTACTGTTGCACCTATTATAGTTTCTTTTTATTATTATTATTTTTTTATATCTAATATCCTTTCCTTGTTTGGTTGTTCTTCCTAAATTTATTAAAGTACATCAAGACAATGGCCTTAAAAAAGATCACTCGAAACAATTCTCAATCTTACACCCTATTGTAAAGAAAAAAAAATCTCCTGAAATTAATTTACTATCTCCTGCCAGTTAAATGACTGTATTAAACTTAAATTAATATTCTTGCTAGCTCTTTATTTGAGGCATTATCCTCTTTAATTACTTGCATCCCTTTTTTATTGACCTTTTTGTTATGTGTGTTCACCACCGTCACCATGTTTTCTGCACCAGCATGAAGTTTAGTAATGAATGTACGAACAAATGAAAACATGGGAGTGACATGACATAAAAAAAAATGACACTAGGGACCTTAAGTTTTGTATAATAACTAGAGATCTTTGGGTTCTGAAGACTACTGGCCCAAGGGCCAAAACTTCAACGATGGTTTTTTTCCTCATTATTGACTTTAGTAAGTATTTGGACTTTTTAGATTTTACTGTTTCATTTGAATTGCACCTACTGTTACCTCGTTTCTCACATGGGATAGTATGGTATTGGTCTTGTCCATAAGGTGTATGATATTTGTGTAGTTTTAGTGTCTAACAAGCATCTCTATATAACTTCCATTAGATAATATTACCGCTAAACTTGTTGAACTTAATCTGTTTTCATTCTTTCAACAATCAATGCTTCTTAATTCTCAAAGTATTTTTTATTGAGCCAATATTTTTGGCCACATGTAAATTGAGTGGTACTATGTTATTAACCTGCTCTCTTTTATTTCCAAATTGACTTCTTGTTTTTGACTTTTTCTTTATAGATGATATTTTATGCTTGCTAGGTATCTACATGTTCAAAGTGTGGTGGTGATGGCAAGATAATCACTGATTACTGCCGAATATGTGGTGGCACGGGTAAAGTCAAGTTGAAACGAAGAATTAAAGTTGTTATCCCAGCTGGTGTTAGTGACGGGGCCACAATGCAAGTTCGAGGAGAAGGGAACTTTGATAAGATAAGGTCTGAATGGAAATAAAGATTTTCCCACATCATATGATATATAAGCCTTTTCAGTTACTTGATGTAAACAATGATTTTTCTCACACCATTTAATATAAGCATTTTCACTTATTTGATGTAATTGGATGTTTAATACTCATCTTTTGGTTGCTATTTTATTTAAAAAGAAACTCATCTGTGACTTCAAAATCAATGTCGTTTGGCCAATTTTTTTTCTTTAAGACCTACTTGTAATGGAGTATCTCTACAATTTCATTTTGTGGAACACTTCGGAGAGGATATGGAAGTGAGGATAAAATGAATATTCATTAATAATTAAAAATTAATGGCCCTGGCTTCATTTCCAGAGATAATTATCTTTATTGAGCTGAAATCATGGTTTGTAATCATTGCCTAGATGGTTGTATTGATAGAACCTTTATTTTTTATCAACAATAAACGATCTTTATTAGTAAAAGATAAGAATGAAAGTACACATGGAGAAGGAGAACAAGAAGTCCTCCAACAACAAGAAAAAGAACCTCACACATTGTCTTTCTATCCTTCAAAAAAAAGGTAGCCCGGTGTACGAAGCTCCTGCGTATGCGGGGTCTGGGAAGGGGGATGGACCACATGGGGTCTATACTACGCTGACTTACCTTGCATTAGCAAGAGACTGCTTTCACGCCTCGAATCCGTGACCTCTAGGTCACAAGATGACAGCTCTACCATTGCGTCAAGACTTCCCTTCAACTGTCTTCCTACCCCTATTATACGAAAATAGAGCTTTGATGTTGCATTTGGGGACCCAAATACTTTAATGTGTGCCTACACGACAATTGGCTAGTTATGATTTCAGTGTAAAATGTTTTAGTACTTAATGACTATCACGGCCTTCAACCCCCACTTGCATCAACGATAGTTGTTAAAGTTCATGATTGGCTAGTAGCCATAGCTACTAAAGGTAATTGTAAACTGATGTATTATGCTCTTGTTATTGGTTTACATTTAAGAATATGAATGTGGAAGCTAATTGATGTATTTGCAAGTGGCTGTGCATTCCATAGTCATGATTCATTCATCAGAAGTGTGAAAATTTCATTTCAATACATGTTGAGGTGTATGGTTCCGTTTTCTAGCCCTAAAATTATTCACTAATACTCTCTCCTCCTTTCTTCCTTCTCTCTGGCCCTAAACACTTTTCCACCTCAACTGTTTCTTTACTTGGTTTGCAGGGTTCTAAATGCGGTATCGGAAAACGTCTCCGTATGGGTGATACAACATTGTATCGGCTGATATATTGATAAATATCGGTACCAGAGACCCAAAATCCCAATACGTATTGGCCGATATGATACGTAACGGCCTATTTTTAAAACCTGTTGGTTGGATACTCACATTCCCTTTCGAAACATATAAATGGGAAACTATGCTGGTGCAGTGCTTAAAAAGTTTATTTTCTGACTTTCTTGATGGATCCCCTTTTCTTTTCCTGAAGTTAAATTGTTAAATATACAATATGCATTGTATTTCTCTTTTCTTGTTTGTTGTCATAGCAAGGAGAACATCAACATCATGATTATTTCTCAAAATGAGCAATGATACTTGAATTCTGGATGCAGGGGCGTAGCTGGTGATCTCTATTTGGTCCTTCATGTTGATGAGAAACATGGTATTTGGAGAGATGATCTCAATCTTTATTCGAAGGTTAATATTGATTATACTGAGGCAATACTAGGGGCTGTTATTAAGGTAATTATGATTTCCCAACGTGGACCACAATTCTGGCATGCTTCGTTCAAGCTTTTCTTTCTTTATTAGCAATAGTAAGTTGTGCTGTGCCAGTATCAATCTTCTCTCGTCTTTCATTTATTACCATTTAGCAATGTTTATGTTTACTGTTTAATGCTTTATTGATGATTATTTTATTTTATGTGTTTTATGCATTAGTTTCCAGATCTTTCATTGGTTAATGGTTTCCAAATATGAAGAA
Source organism: Heliamphora exappendiculata (assembly GCA_034768845.1). NCBI lineage: Eukaryota > Viridiplantae > Streptophyta > Magnoliopsida > Ericales > Sarraceniaceae > Heliamphora > Heliamphora exappendiculata. Next base: position 11,657,762 of record JAOTRH010000016.1, on the reverse strand, counting down.
TTGAATCTTATTATTCATCAGTGACATCAATTTTAGCTGGATGTTAGATTAGTACATGTTTTGGGCCTACTGAGTAGACTCTTGATATTATTACCTTTTACCTTGGTGACAGTGGAACAAATAGTAACTTATTCTTCATGATTTCATCAGTCTTTGTTACATGGACTCAAATGTGTGGGTGTGGTGCATGTCAAGGCATAGTACTTCCCTATAACCTTAAAGTGACAACTTCAAATAATTATTAAAAGATTAGAGGATCCAATTGTCTAGTTTTTGCATGGGGTTGGACACATATCCCATGTACTTACCCTTATCCTATCCATTGCCACATGGGTACCATAGGGGAATAGAAGAGTCCATATGACAATGAGATCTGTTAAAATAGTTGCATCCTGAGAACATCTGACAAGTAAAATTAGGTTCCTTGTTATATCCTGTTATTCCTTGTATTCTAAAGGATTTGAAAACTCTGTAAGTTGTCATTAAATATTAAGACTGATGATCCTCTTTGCTTATCTTCAAGTATCCCAATGGTCCTAGTATAATGCTAGGTGTACTGGATTCAGTCAATGTTTTCCCCATCTATTGTCTGCTGATGTGGAATGCTGATCTTGAAATTAATTTGTAGTTGTTTGGTTTGAAATTAATTGGATTCTGCCTTCCATGTTCCCTGATAAGTTTTAAGTGACTGTTCTAGGTTTCCTTGCATTACTTTTGGTTCCACCGGTAGCCATATAGATATTGTCACTTTTTTAATACTTCTTATGGAAACTTGTATGGTAGTTTCAATTCCTTTGGCATCACATTTGTTTTTTTTAGAAGTTGGGTGATAGATCAACACAATGTTGCTGGGTTTTTTAATTGCATTTTATATGGATTCCGCAATCTATCATTCTTGTTCCCCTCTATTTACCAATTTTATCAATGATTCTTATTAAAAGCTGTCTGTTTGTCAATTTTTCATTCTCTGTCAGCTGTTGTTCAGGTGTGACTGATATTTTGATAACGAGTGGTACTTATAAACATTTATTCACACTTTTGGTGCAAAATGTCAGTTGGTGAAGAATTTCATCATGTGTAACTCCTATACGAAATGTGGAAATTCTTTTGGTGCAAAAGGTCCTGCTTTTAATCTGATGGAGAAAACTGTCCTGGTATAGTGCATGATACCTAAAACTTGGTAAGGATGCATTTGCATATGCATGGATATTGGCAGGTGTTAAGTCACAAATTGTCTCAAAAGCTTAAACTGATCAGAAATGGGCCCAACAATGTATATTAAACTATCTAACACTTCCCGTCACGTGCGACCCTGTCTTGGTCCCAACAATGTATATCAAGTTATCCAACACTCTTTCTCATGTGCGACCTTGTCTCGTACGTGAAGATGTGAACAAACTGAACAGGTGGACTAACACACAGAGTGCACAATAACAAATATAACAAGGAAACACATCACGAGACTTAAATCCAAGACTTTATGGAACTAGGGCTCTGATACCATGTTAAGTCACCAGTTTTTCCAAAAGATTAAGCTGTTTATAAATGTGCCCAACAATGTATATCAAGCTATCCAACAATAGGTTAAGAAATTGTTTATATTAGCGAGGTAACAGATATGCTCATTTTAGGAATGTCAATTGGGTAAAAGACTGACAAATTAGTTGAAGTGTTCTTTGTACTCTTCTTTTCTTTTTCTGCTAACTTTTCTATGTGGTGAAACATTGTTTTTTCAGTCAAGTTTTAATTAATTCTTTCCGTGCCTTTCTCAACCAAACTTTAGTTGGTCAAACAATTCTTTTTTATTTTCAGCGAAGGTCTTAGTATTTTTTTTTCCAATTTTCTGGCATGTTTTCTTTTTCAAAGTTAAATGGGTTGTGAATCTTGAATCATTGTGATTTATTCTACGGAAGCATGACTAGTTGCATTCAGATTACTTGAAAGTTACTCATCAGTTTAATTAAATCCAGGTGGAAACTGTTGAGGGGTCGAGGGATCTTCAGATTCCTTCTGGGATTCAACCTGGAGATACAGTAAAAATGTCACAAATGGGAGTTCCAGATGTTAATAAACCTTTTGTGAGAGGTGATCATCTCTTTGTCGTGAGTGTTCAGATCCCAAAAGATATCAGGTTTGAGCACCTATAGTAATTTACTCATGTTTTTGTGACATTTTGTCTACTAATTTGATTTTCAGAGTTTCCAAGCTTTCATTGGAGTGTATTGACTGTTCAAATTCCTGAACTAACCTTTCCACTGATGTTTTAAATTGGTTTGTATGATTGTGCTGAACATATCAAAACTGTCATCAATATGACACTTCATAATCTTTTTCAATTTTACATCAAAATCAGTATGACTAATAGAAGATAGTAAGATACTATCAAAATGATAATCTATGCATATTTATATTTTGAAACAAGTCAAATGTAAAAAAGAAAACATAATAATAAAGTTAAAAAAGTAGGATTTGCAGTATTAGAGAACTCCGTCTGCATGGAGATCCCATGTGTTTGCTAATTATTGTTCGAATTTAAAATCTATAAGCTTTTCTTTGTTTTTGGATTGTCAGGCTGAGAATGTGAAGTAGAACAACATTTATGCAATCTAGCATATTTTCCAACATATAGGTAATGTGGGAGTTTGTATCCCAAATCATTCATGAGTAAGGTTTTAAATCGCGGTATTGTCCAGAGTAACGGTTGCGATCACATGTAACGGGTGTCAGAAGAATCGGTCAGTCTGTAACGGGAATTGGTAACCGCACTCGTAATTTTTTTTCAAGTGCTAGAAAATAACATAAATTCAATGATAAGTATATCCTAAACTTTTTTACTACAAATAGAATGTTTATAAATGTTTTTAATTAACATTTTGACATCTAGCTGTGAAGATGAAGATAGAGTTCTAGAAAGGAAAGTAAAGTCAAATTGTTGGGTTGTCTCAGGTCCTGTATTAGTTCGTATCGGTCACATATCGGGAGTATCAGTTAATATGGACCGATACGGCATTGATACGCGATACGTATCGGCCGTATCAGGTTTATACTCTAGGGATTTTCTACAACTCCGATACCAGAATGCGTATCCGAATTGTATGCCTGAGATACCATTACGTAACGGCTGATACGTAATGGTATCGGCGATATTTAATACCATGTGCATGAGTCTAATATGTCGCAAAGCCGCATCTCTTATTGATCGTTGCTGAGTATTGTAGGCAAGTTTCACCTTTGAGATAGATTTTAAAGTTTCTAACCCAGTATTGAATATATTCATTTTGTTACTTCAGGTTTTTTTTTTCATTGGATTTAGGTCTTTCACTACTGGACACGCTAATCCATCCATTTACTTGGTTTTCTATATTCATTCTGTTACTTCAGGGTTTTCTTCATGAGTTAATATTTCTCACCATCATGCTTGCCAGTCTAACAATCTGAAAGTTTTTCTTTTCCGACGTGTCAGGCTCAGACTAGTGCCCACTGCCCATGCTTGGAGTTAGGAGACAGATCAGTTCCCTCTATTCCTCCTTTATCCTTTCAAATCCATTTTCATGCAGGAGCCCAGTCTTTGAGTTGTTTTTGTCTTCCCCTCCCATTTTATAGGCCTTTGCCACTTCAAACAGGCGTTTCATAAGCTTGCCTTACTAACTATATCCGATACTGGTGAATGCGAATTACATCTGGCCGATTGAAGGCAAGGAACTGAACTTCAAGGAGAAAAAGAGGAAGTTAAAAAAAAAAAAAGGGGGCGAGGGTTTACTTCTCAATCCTTGTTTCACTGGGCGATTCTTCTAAAAAGGCTTGGCTAGCGTCATATATGTAATAGGAGATGCCATAGTGACTTGGCTTTGGGATGGTTTTTTTCGTGAACAATGCCATCCTACTATCTTTGTGACTATATGGAGTGGGAGCATGTTAATGCATCAAGCCTCCTTGGACCTTTAATGATAGGATATAGAGGTAATATCCAACTTTCGTTGGCTATGGGTGCATTTACATGTTATGGATATTAAAACATGATATTCCATTGTAAGGATGAGAGTTTACTTCTCAATGTTTGTATCACCAGGCAACTATTCTAAATAAGCTTAGCTAGCGCCATATCTCTAGTAGGAGATACCATAGTGACTTGGATTTGGGGTGGTTTCTTTGTGGACAATACCATTCTACTTTTCTTTTTATGAGCATCGGGTGTGGGAAGCATGTCAATGCGTCAAGCCTCCCTAAATCTTTAATGCTAGGATCTGGAGATAAGATCCAACTTTTTGTTGGCTACAGCCTACGGGTACATTTACACGGTAAAACACATTATTATATAATATTTGCAATCATTATTTATGTATGTATTTGTAATTAGAGCATGATTTAGAGAAAAATTAGATTTATATTCCCCATCGTGCGCATAGGTGGTGTGTTAGTACAATAAGGTAAGCCTATCGCGTATATGATAGTTGAAAGCTCAATGAAACTGAGAGGCGCGGTCCAAAAAAAGCAAATGACAACAATAGTGCACTACTTGAGAACGTAGAGGCAGGTCAGGATTTGTGATCAAGACAGATAATGTGGCGTAAATGGGCTTGTTCTCACTTGAGCAAGGGATGAAAAACTCGCTTGCACAGCGCAATAAAGGGAAAAAAAGTGAAAGACTCATTATGAAACTAAGAGAAAAGCAAGTAGCACAATCCCTCACCTAGGGAGAGGTTTAGTTTTTCCCCCTTGAAGAAATGTAAGCATCTTCTACTTAAAACATCAAAATCAAAAGCCAAGGGTTTTACTTGGGTTTAATTTGATGTGGGATAGAAAAACTTCTACCACGCATGAAAGCATGATGGTGAATGCATGTATGCGTGCTTTCTAGCTTTAATGAAAGTGCATATATCATGTATAGTTAAGAAACCTCAAAGTTGTCGAACTAAGGGACCTGAGCTAACTGTTTATAGGCATAGGGGATTGTTCTCAACTATATTGGCTTCATTCGGACATTCACCTTATAAAAGGGATCCCTCGATGTATGCAGAAGTATTCCTTATTTGTGCCTTGGCCACATCTTCTCTTGACTAAGCTTTAAAATACTAGAGGTGACGATTCATCTCTAGAAACGTGACTATGTGGTTTAGAGCAAGAATTACATTTAAACCACATTCTCATTGAGATTGGTCCCAGTTCTAATTGGTATAAGAGTGTTTAGACATATAAATTGAAAAGAAACGGAAGAAAAATCTGTAGCGACCATTTAAATTTTGAAATTTACGAACTTGAGGAGAACAAGATACGAATAACATAATCAATTTCAGAACAAAGAATAGAAAATGAAATTCACTTCTGACACAAATCGTCAATATTTATTCATATTTTAACATATTCTTCTCAACTACGTAAATAAAAATTTGTTACTATATATTTAGCATCGCCATATAAAATACATAAATGCTTGCATGTGTGCTTCCAACTTTATCATCCTTCGTGTCCGTGCACTTGCTTCGTGCAACTAGGCTATAGGCTCTGTAGTGCTCTCTTTCTTTCTCTCCTAAGGTCACCTTTGCTCTTACATTCTCTACCTTGGATGATCCTCAACCATTTTGTGTTTCTCAGCTTCCTATATTGCCCACATCACCAAGGACTATACACATTATACTTCACTCGGGAAAAGTGGTACTCAATTTCCATGATTCCCAAGAAGGAATATCTCCGTCACCCAAGGTATCACCTCGTATTAGGATGACCACGAGATAACTTACTTCTATGAGCATGCTTTCCCTACCGCCCTTAGTTAGAAGAGCTTTCTTCGTAGCCCATTGTTCTTGAGTCATTATATTCAATGGCCGACATTTTGGTTACTATGCAACAGATTCAATATTTGTCGATCAAAACTCTTTTAATATAGAAAAAGAGTCTTTCCAACTTGATAGCAGGCGGAATCAATCCAGTGGCTTATAAGTCAACACTTCTCCCTAGGGTGCAAATGAGTTTTTTAGAGCATAGACCCTTGCAATCATAGCTTTCGCGTCAATCGGTGCACCTTTAAACAAGATTCCATTTACATGACTGATGTCCTTGGGGGTGGCATTGGTCCCCATCCTAGCTAACAACACACCTAGCCTTGAGGCTATTCTTACGCTTGACCAAGTCAAAGAGGATACATTGGCTCTACTTCAATCAGAGTGCTCGAAAGTCAAAACCCATGCTCAAATCTGAGCTTGAACTCTATCTTCATTACCTGTCTGAAGTCACAACAAAGCTTTATCCTAAGGAGTATACCCTTACAAAGTTTATGTGGTCCATAGGAAGAAATGTCATGCACACGAGCACATCATTTGGTTCTTGACAACTAAGTTGTTATGTCTTCGATGGTTAGCTTCGTTTAAGAAAGTCTCATAGCCAATATCCTCTTCTATAGCAGTGTCGACAAAGATGTGCCTTCATTCCCTACATAAGGTTGTATTATGAGGTGGGCAAAAACTCGAGGCAGGATGAGCCTCGTAGATCCCTTTAGAAAGAACAACGAGAAAATGAGACTCTAGCTTAACCATTTTCCAATAAATCACAAGCAACACAAATGAAAATCCCTTGTATTACTAAACACTAAAGACTTGATGACTAGGAAGCACATATTGGCGATACGACAAAATTCAAAAGAGTAGGATATTGGTACCGTTAGGATATTTTTGTAAAAAATATTATTTTTATATTTTTAGTATTATATTATTTATAAAAATAAAATCAAATGTAGGAATAAATTCATTTTGTTGTTACAATCGAACTTTCAATACATGATAACTAATTAGAATATTATGATAGAATGTTGAAGCAACCAACAATTAAGAATAACTATAACTTTATCATGTATTAGAGTTAGCATATTATAGTACATAACAAATTAAAAAACAAAAGTAGAAAATACGCCAAAAAATAAAAAAGAAAAAAATTTGGAGCCTCACGTATCCTTGCTGTATCTTTCCCATATCTTCCATATATCCCTCATGTATCCCCCATATCCGCCATGTATCCGAGCCTTATTCGAATTTCATAAAAAAAAAAAAATTTATTGGAGACTTATTTGGCATACCGGATATGTATCCAGCCGTATCTGGCGCATATCCATATGTAATATGCATATAATATGTGTACGAAACTTATTTGGAAGTATTTGTGCTTCATAGGTGGTATACCAATTATGATGGTGTTTGGGGTCAGCCCTCTTGCCTGGAGTGGACCTCTAAATCGGGCACAGTTCGATCCCTATTCTAACATTTGATTGAGCTGTAGCACTACTATCTCTCCTCTTGGTGGCGAAGAGTTCATCAATAAGGTTAGAAAAGGAAAATGAAACCCAAGGTTTATACGCAGGAAAGCTAGAGACCCTTTGACCTTCAAGAGGTCAAACTATCACCAAGGTGACTCTTGGATCACCCTCACCCAAAGAACAAAAGCTAAAAGTGGTCAGCATTTCCTTCTTGTACGATTCCCGTTATCCTGTCTTTACTTGTAAGGACCTTCCCTTGAAGGAAGAAGCTCTGTTGAGCAGTTCGTTGACGTCTATGCGTGCAATAATGCTAAGATATCTGTTAGAATGCCCCAAGCCAACCTAGGTGTAGCGAACTCTTGGTCTTGAGCGAACAAACCATCAAGAGAATATTCATCTTCTCGGCTGGATCCTTCTATCACCATCCATCGACTAAACATTCGGCTGGATCCTTCTATCACCATCCATCGACTAAACATTCTACCATCCTGCCCAATTGATTAAGCAAGCCTTTTGGTATTATACTAGTTTTTAGACCGTGCATCGCATGGGTTTTTGTTCAATTAGTTTAATTAATCGTACTTAACACTAATTAATCTCTATTAATTTTTCTTTCTTAATTTCAAACTTAACAAATATTAGCAGAAATTGTGTAAAGCTCCTCAGTTAAGGATTTCTAAGTAACGTAATCATTTAATAATTACTCAATCATGCTAATACAAGATATAACATGAAACATAGTAACAAGTATGCAAAGTAAGATCTAGGGTAATATAAGGGTAGTGTACACTATTTCAGGACTTCTAGCTCTCTTCGGAGCCTGTACTCCACCACACCGCCCAAAGCCCGTCGCAAGATCAGGTTCGGCTTTGATAGCCTTGGAATGACTCACTTGGCCCAATAACCTAGTGGCCTACTAAATTTTCCTAGCGGCCTACTAAATTGGCCTAAAAGTTGAAGGTCGGGTTATTTTAATCGCAATTGGTGTTTCATTCGACCTCATCATAATGTGAGATGGATATTATATGAAAAATGCTATACATTAGAATAATTTTTGTTATCGAACACTAGAATATGTTATTATGCAATCATGGTCGATGCTGCATTGAGAAAACAACTAGGATAGATACACTCCACATTGGTGTTGGGTATGGCACTGTACAGTTTTGCTGGATTTGTCATATTCAATGTTACTTGGACCATAAATCATTTTGGTATGCGAAGGACAATGTGGTACAAAACATGGTTAGAATGTACATAATTCTCAATATTGAACTGCGTTGCGGAATTTCTAAATGAGACATTAACTGTGAAATGCATTTCTGTTGTTTTTCTTCTTTTTCAATATATGTTGAAGTTTTCTTATGAATTAAATCAATCAGATGAATACCCATTCGCAAGTTTATGTTCTGTAAGTTCTGATGCATTATATGCCCCTGTTTTTATATCTTCTCCTACCTGTAACTTCAGTATTTTTTGGATTATAATTCATGTTATTTAAAGGTCTTCCTCATTGACACTGAAGAAATAGACAACTATCACCCTGCTCTGTTAAACTACTCCCAGAACTTGTGCATTTAACTGAAACTTTCTTTTTTTCTTTTTATGCGTAAGCGAAGGTACTTTATTCTTCATTTGACTAAAACTCCTCAACTGGGTTTTTAATAAATAAATAAGAAAAAATGGCAGGCCAGTGCACAAGGCTGATGCACTGCAGGTATAGGGAAGGTAAAATGTATGCAGCCAGAGTGCGGTGAGGTTATTCCGGTGATCCGAACCCATGGCTCCCTGGTCCCACCGCTTAAGAAGAATTCATAAATAAATAAATATAGGAAAGGAACAAAAAAAATCATTGAAAATTTTCGACCTACAATACTAAGAATCATGGTGTCTTCGATTCCTATTAGGGAGATAGTTCTGAAAGATTGTAGATTATTGCCATAGATATTTGTGATTGTTTACATATCGCAAGTCTAATAGTGCAAATCATTCAATGCACCCATTGGATTACAATTTAAAACATCTTTGGAGAAAGGGAGATAAGGACTATGTTTTTAAAGATGTTGTAAATGTAAATGCCAAGAACAACAAAGGAGTTACTTATTAAAATAGTAGTAGTAATGATAATGATAGTGATAATGGTAATAGAAACATGTATCATAATAATAATAACAACAACAATATTAATAGCAATAGTAAAAGAATGGAAATCATTGTTTATATCGGATGTCACTGGCAGTGTGTTCGGATTGATACAGGTTAGTTCAATGGGAAGTCTTATCATTTACCATTTGATAACTGTTATATTATACGGATGGTATCTTTATGTATACTCGGTTATTGTTTCATCCATTACTTGGAATGCACTTGCTGACAGTACTTGGTTGATGGTAATGCCAGTGATGAGGAACATGTGCTAGTTGAAAAGTTGGCTTCGCTCAAGGCATCAAGCAATCGCCATTCTGCTCCATCCATGGGTAATCGTTTCCTCACTTCAGCAATCCTATTAGATAGAATTAGTTAAGGATATTTGGGGAGGTTGATGTGATTGTTTGAAGGTGTTCTTTTGGTTATTGATGTCCTTTATTTATCTTTTTTTTTTCATTTTACTTTGCCAGGGACTGCTACAGGTGACTCTGATAATCAAAAATTAAAATATGCTCTAAGTCATGGTAGCAAACGTGTTGCATCTTTGTGGAACTCAATCAAGGACTTCTTGGGGTATGTTGAGTGTTTAGTTCGTTTGTTGTTGATTCACTTATTCCTTTTCTTCTCAACATTTTTCTCTCCAATTTCTATACATGTCTAATCTTGCCGTTCACAAAAATTATTCATGCCAGTTCGTCAATGCTTATGTTCATTGGCATTTTATGTGACCAAATCTTAGTTTGAGTTTAAAGCTTGGGTATGTAATAGTTGATAGCAAAGAAAAGGATATAAAGATGATGAATCATTCCACTCAATTTGAAGCATTATCTGGTCGAAAGCCGCACGTAATTAAACGAGGGGCTTTTGGTGTAAGGTCCATAATTAACATTTCATACAACATTACATCCAAGTGTAAAATTAGACCAAAATATCCTTACTACTCTAATACTCATATTTTCACATCAACATCTTATCCCTCCACCTCCACCTCCACCTTCGGTGATCATCGGCGAGCTCGGTGACCACCTCTGGCAAGCTCCGGCGACCTTCTCTGGCAGCAAATAATCATTTATTTCAAAGAGGGCAATAACCTAAAGCGTGAACAACAACGTCCAATAACCCATTATTCATTCAATCGAGTGTGGGGGAGGAGGAGGTTGGGTCACGAAGAACATCACATACTGTTGTTAAGAAACAAGGATGAGATGGTACTATTTCAAAACACTCACTTTACTGTTCACAAGCATCCCCACAAATATATCTATCTCTATGTATACATACTGTCACGACCTATACCCACTCCTATAGGATTAGGGTCAAGACCATCCAGTAGTTCTAGACTACCTAAGGCCATTTCGTCATCAAACTGTGGTCCTTTATTAATAATTAAGGGGTAAAACATGATACAACGGAAGTTTAATAATAAAACCTGTAAAATTATTTCCTTTTTCATTATGAATACAATACAAAATCATTTCCATTAGAGCAGTGCATATGCTAGATGTTATGAAATTTCATTATATTACATCACTATGCAAAAGTATTACAAGAGAATCTTTCGTATATTACAAAGCAAAAGTCAAAAGAGTACGCTAAATAGCCCACAACTCAATATATACAAAACAACTAGCTTTAAGCATGCCATCTTTATACATATGCACCTCTCAAGCTTGAATGATTCTACACTTCATCACGTGAAAAAATGTGAGATTCAATGCATAAGTTTAAAAGCTCGTGAATACTATATACCAAGATTACAAAAGATTCATGGATATCATTTGTCAAGCCTTCTGCTATATAATGCATATAAACCGAGTTATGAAAAAAATTCTATTGAACCAAAATTGATGGCAAAAAAATTGAAAAAAATTCAGGAAGGACTACCAGGCCGATTCCGACATCCTATCTTGTAGCCACAATTGATGCCAAAAAATTGAGACGTCTCATTATAGCACTACTAGTATCTTCTCCCCCCCAGTAGCATGGGATAACCGTGAATGACATTAATAGATCAAAACCTGTACATTTCAACATATATTCATGAAAGTATTGAAGAACATTTGATAAGGAACATACTATTTCTATTGTAAACATTTCCATTGAAAAGCATAATTTACAAGTGTAACTATGGTATAGTAGCACTGACCTCAAACACTTGTTTTAAAGTTAATTCTTTTTTAATCAAGAGTTCCTACATGAAAAACATATACTCATGATAGAATGCACATAAGTTCACATTTTGAGAAAGTTATAACAATTAGGGGATGTTATATTCCATTCTAGGCCATTATCCCACTTAGGATTTCATAAAAGTATCTTAAAATCAACATATTTGTAGTCATGGCTGTTTGGATGTCCAAAACTAGTGGGCGAGACAGCTTCTGTCAAAAAATTTTAAGCAGCCATAGCTCAATGTTTTGGACTCCGATTGGGGTAAAATTTGTATCCAAATTAAAGCTCTAAGAGTCTAGTTTCTAATGGTAGTGGTCTCCTCATCTAATTCCAAAGATACAAAGAATTATGATCAAAAGAACGAAGGCTAGTCATAAGAAAATGTCTAGATTTATTATTATTTTGCTTATATTTCATTATATTTTATATTCAAAATCAAAAGCTCAAATTTAATCATGTACCGCACTTGTAATAAGATATTTTAAAGTTTATATCATCTAATTTCAATATTCATGTGGTTAAATGATGAAATTACCAGGAACTTTAATATTTTTAAGAACCGAAAAAAATAACCCTAATTTTTTTCATGTATTAATCTTAAACTCATGAATTAATTAATTTTAATTCATTATAATCTTGTTATTTTCAGATTATATGATAAAGAATAGCATGGAGAATAAGTTTGTTACCTTAATTTGAAGTCTTATACAAAAGCCTAATGTTTTATCTTCACTTTTCTTGAATTTTTTTTTTCTTTTCCTTCACTCTCTAGCCAAACACCTTTTTCTAGAATTTTTTGTAAATGTTTTCTCTCTCTTATTTTCTTAACTTTTCTAGAGAATTTATATCTTTATTTCACTTATACATACACGTCCTTATTTCACACCAAGGCTTGGTCTTGAAATGACATCTAGCTTCTTAGAATGACACCTAGCACTAGGTGAGTCACCAATTGTCCTAATCAGCCACTTGGGTTAATTCATCAAGCATCAATGTAATTAATCAATTTTAGGTTAATTAATCTCACTTAATTAAGCTAATCACACTTATTGGCAATTAATCCTAATTATGTTAATTAATCATACTTATTCCTAATTAATCTTAATTAATTTTTGCATGTTAATCTCAAAACCTCTTACACATTAACATAAGTCTTTTAAGCACCTCAATTAAGGATTTCATAATTGTTTAATGTCATAATTATACATAAAAAAGATTAGTCAGTGAAGCACGTCAATTTTCCTCTCTATAGTTTGTATACTATACAAGTACTAGCTACAAGAATTTTTCATGTTATCAAGTATAACACGCATTAACATGCTTTTTTTTGCATAAGTAGAATGCTTTCATGCATGTTCATTCAAAATAATTTCAAGAACTTTCCATGCAATTATTATGCACTAAATAAAACAAATCATGCAAACAATGCAATTTTAATACCTTAGGTATTACACATATATACATGCGCATTCTCGGTAGTCCGTTTAGTCTCTCTATATCTCTCCATTGATTACACTCTCGTGGATTTTAGCGTTATTTATCTGTTTGTATAGTAAACAGATAAATTTATGCAAAATAGATAAATTTATCTTTTTGCATATCAATTGGTATGCTAAATTTATTTATTTGCATGCCAATTCATAAATTTATTTGTTTGTATGTCAATTATTATGCAAACAGATAAATTTATCCGTTTGCATAGCAAACAGAATAAACAGATAAATTTATGCAAAACTGATAAATTTATCTGTTTGCATAACAAAATTGCTAAAAAAATTATAAGAGGACTGTGAGAAGTCACTAAAAAATCGTCAAAAACCATCACCGACGTATATGCTTTGAGCATTCGACACCTAAGCAACCCCACTTGCTACGAGTGCCAACCAGCAGCAGAACCACCACTGCAACAAACTTCTCATATGTCTTCATCCCTCTCTCTCTCTCTCTCTCTCTACATGGATTTCTCTCTCTAACCTATCAATTTTTCATCTAGCCCTACAAAACCCCAATTGCTCCTTTAGTCTCCCTCAGGGCCAACCCCACCCTGTAATCTTCTCCTCCCTCCTTCATTCTGTCCAATGGGGAACTCCTCTTTCAGGAGAACGCCAATGATTTCTCGAATTACAACGGCGCCACCAGAAAGGAAGGATCAGGCTTTGAAAGTGAAAAAAACGCCACCGGCCGTTCCCCTCAAAACTCCACCACCCTACCCAAAACCACGTCACCTTCTGGCTCTCCCAATCATTCCTCCAAGCCTTCCAAGGCAGCCGTGATCGGACTCGTCTTAGGCCACCCAATGGAAGACCTACGCTCGACGTACACCATCGAAAGAGAGTTGGGGAGAGGCATAAGGGTGATTTTATCCATAAAATTACCAAGCATTAAATTAGAAGACCTTAGACTTTAAAACTTTTAAAACAATGGACCTAAGAAGTTAAAGAAAAATTAAATAGATTAAATACTGCAAGGGCTAAGAATTGGACTTATGACTAATTATCCGATTAAACAAACGCCTTGGAAGCACAATCACTAGAAACACGGTGGTGTGTTCGAGCCTAACATGTGTTGGAAACTCACTCTAGTCAAACTCGCGTGTTTATGTGCCCTATTATTATTTAAATCTATTAAAACTATACATTTTCTAAACGGTAGGGAACACATCTATCTCTTAGACAGATGTGAAACCCGCTTAATGTTATGAATTCTAAAATCCAAAACATCCAATTTGTATATGAGCAGAGTTTCTAAAAATGATATTTTGACTTTTTTTTCAAACTTTTTTCTTGTACAGAGAATGTGAAATATGTTTTCTTACTATTTTGCTTTGAAGTGTTTAGGGTTTTCATTCGGAAGGCAATCCTAGGTTTGAATCTTTTTGGGCTCTTGTTATTTGAGAAGATTCATGAGAGATTAAAGGAGTGAAGGAGGGCACTGATTTCCAGGAGGGAGAGATATACTTTATTATATGCAATTTTGTTGGGTGTTTTTATTTACTATTTTTGTTTTGTTTAAATTCCAGTCGATATGGTTTAAAACCAAAGGCACATGGACTTGTATGCAGATTGGGTACTTTGGCAAAAAAGAATCCAAAAATTAGCTATGGGTGTGGGGATATGATAAGATTTATTTATGATATATTATAGACAATGATTTCACTATCCTTTTAATATATTGGTAATGATTTTACTCCAAATTTTATTTTATTTTTCGAAAAAAGACTTGGAAGTATTTGTTTCAAAACAAGCAAACTGGATCCATTTTGCACGCTCGTACCCATGTTGTGTCACGTTAACATGAGTGCTTCAGCAAAACTGAAGAGTTTGAGTAACATGGGGCAAAAAATTTTTAAATTGATGATGACAGATTTCTTATGGGAGGGCATGATGAAAGGAGGAAAAAAACATTTGTTATTTGGTTTGAAAAATAAGATGGGTCTTACTTTAGGTAACACAAAAAGCTATGTGAAGTAAAAGACGACAAGGTCACTGATTACTACTAAGAAACTAATAGATCGAATTTTAACTCTGGGTGGCTGGATCTCCCTGGCGGGGTTGCTCGGACTCAAAGGGTTCTGAGAAGCATAACACTCTAGTAACTGATCGTTTTGTAGGTGAAGGGGCGAAGGCCATCCGTTAACTTGTTCTAAATAGGATAGATGGTAGAGGGCACAAATGACTAATTGTATTGAGTAGAAAGCTCTCTTTCCAAACTAACTAGAAAAGGATTATAAGATAAGCAAAGAGCCCTTTGGATGCCTGCAAGACAAGCCCTTTGGATGCCTGCAAGACGAGTCCTTAACCCCTTCTTTCTGTAAAATAGCTTACCAATGACTTCTTGATTCCATCTCACAAGTATGAGGAAATTTCAGAGGCTGCCAAACCTGCTTGAAAAAAGGAAGAAACCATCATGCTTCAAACACGCAACTTCAAACCGAAAGGGCTTCTTAATTGAAGGAGAGCAACCCATCAAGCCAATTAACACCGGACATTGCTAAGAATATTGCTTTACTTAGGAAGTGGTTATAAAGATTTTTGATTGAGCTAGATTCTTTATGAGCAATTATACGATTCAGGCTTGTGGTTGGGATTCTAATGTGGTTCGTCGACAGAATTGTCAATTTCCGTGGAACCCTCTCTCTCAAGGCCTTATTATTTTTTTCAATTTCGCTCATTTTTTTCAATTTCGCTCATTTTATTATGGGGAATGGGAAGTTGATTTGTTTTTGGAAGGATGTTTAGTGGAGTGAGTTTCTTTTATTCTTTTGTTTCCTGACTTCTATTGCCTGTCTCGTTTCCACTATACTTCTGTTGCTTCCATGGCTTCTTCCCATCTGGCCCCAATTTCCTAGTTTTTTTCTTCCTTCTAGTATCTCTATGATTGTGAGCCTAATGACTAGCCTTTTTTGTTATCTAACATTAAGCATACTTCCTTGAGATATGATTTAGTGTTGATAAGTGGGAGTGGACTATGCATTCATTGGAGATATTTTCCTATAAATCCTTGTTCTAATCAAAGTTACTTGGATTGCGGAACGATATGGAACGGGAATGCGAACGTGGTACGTTATATCCCCCGGAACGTGGTACGGTGGGTGTAGGCTTCTTTGGTTCGCTAATTCGGAACGAAATACGTTTGTTTGGAACGTGGAACGATATTTTTGATCAGTTACTAGTATTTTCATATTGTGATATATAAAAGGCTTCAACATTCAATAATTTTTATTTTTTCCTCAATGTAATTGTAGAAATTTAATTGAAAATATGTTGTTAATAGCCATTCCAAATCCAAATATCTCAATATCCAAATGATCCAAAGTCCAAAGCATCATAGTAACTAAGGCAATAACAAACAATATTGATAAAAAATAAAAATAAAAGGTAGCTCAAAAACCCATTTGAATAGGATACAAGTGCATATAACAGGATTGCTACACATAATATAACTACGTTGAGTTTACACAATATCAAAATCCATTTTAATTTGTTCCAGTGGTATCCCAAATTCCTAACTTCTAATGATACGTTTTCTAAAAAGCTAATGAGGAAGAATCTGAACTTTTTTTTTTTTTTTTGAAGGAAACCGAACGGTCAAACCACCTTCATCTTCTTTTCTACACTCTTGGTCTACTTTTCCAGGCCCTTCATTTTTCGGAAACCATTCGTTAACAGAGAGGAGAGAACCCTTCAATGCCGAAGGAGATCGACGATGCCTTCGCAATCGAGATTGGCGATGCCTCCGATCTATCGAGAACGACGATGCCTTCGCTCGATTGAAGTCGACGATGCTTTCGATCGATTGAGATCGACGATGCCTTCAAGATTGATCGAGATCAACTCGATGGTGATTTCGAAACCATCAACGACGATGACGAGGTCATCGATGGTGAAGAACATTAAACACGTCATCGACATTCTCGACCTGGTCGACAAACCACCATTGGTGAGTTTAACTCCTTTGATTGACTTTTTTTTGCCTTTGCATGTTGAACGAGGCTCCGTTACATGTCTTTGTTTTTCATTTTATGGTTTGTCTTTTGTTGGAATGCCTTAAGGTACGTTCCAGATCGCAATTGATCCGCGATTGGAATCACACAATCCAGACACAAAATGCTACCCATGCAGCGATTTCTAGTAACCTTGGTTCTAATATGGTAATTGATTATCGAAATGGGCAAATATTTAACCCTTATAAAGCGATTTGGAATCCTTTTGTGCCTCTTAAAGTATTGGTTTGATTTTGGGTCAACGAAAGCTCAATACTGACATCATGATTTATAAAGGGAGGTTTAATTGTCATTTTCTTCAGTAATGGTTATTATGTATATGTGAAAAGTGTCAAGTATTGTGCTTGGTGTAGTACAAGGGTATTTGCATACTTTTGTCTCTATGTTTATATAAATAATGACATTTGCCCTAGTTTTGGCAGATCTCTCATTAGCCATCTATTGATTTTTCAATCCATTCTCTCTCTCTCCTTTAACTCATTTTTTCTTTACACAAAATCTAACTTGATATAAGAGCTTCTTTCAATTTTCTTTTCGTTCCTTGTTTTTTCCGCTGCTCACATGATCTTTTAAAAAAATCTACCCAATATGATCGACTAGGGTAGGAAGGATCCTTATAATTTTTTTAGATTTTTTTGGTGTTGATTTCATAAGTTATTCATTTTTTTTTTAATTTTTGGGTTTTTAATCTAGGGTTTTGCAATCTAGCCTTTTTGCCCACATCTGCTATAATGGTTTCTTGAATCCTCCTCCTTAGGTGTCGACTAAGGCTTCTTGATGATTCCATAGGAAGATCTTTGAGGTTTGATTCTTTTTTTGGCCTCTCAATGGTTCGGTTGACCTTCTTGCTCTAAGCTCTAGCTTTTTGGGCCTCTGTTTCTTGGATTCTATGGATTTTAGGAGGTTGTCTTTACCAGTTTTTTGCATTGATGCTTTATTTTTCAGTTCGTATCTACTATCTACTGAGTTTCCCTTGCATCGTGATCTTTGAATTTGGTTTTCGGGAACTCCCTTGTGTCGATTTGAGTTTAGGGTATAATGGGCACTGGTATGCCTTATGGTAGCAATGATGATCTAGTGATGAGTCGTGGAGGTCTTGGAGGTTCTTTTTCAAATAAGCCTAGTGAAGTTGGACAACAGTAACTATCTTTGGACCACCTCCTATAGTTTGGTTATTATTGCTCAAGACTTAGTCAGATATATCACAAGGACTAGTAAAGAATCGGTACATATGGTCTAACTCGTGAGAAATGGCATTCCGAGAGTGCCCTTGTATGACCTGGTTACAATGCAGCCTACTATCAGTCGTATCTTCTTGCTATAGTATACTGCATGAAAAATTTGGACACTTGCAACACTGACCTATTCCCAAAGAGGTAATGATGCTCAAGTTTTTGAGTTGTGAAAGAAGCTCCAGGGGTTAAATAAAAAACAATCAATCTCTTGTTGAGTACTGTCAAGTGCCAAAGTCACTGAATGGGTAAGTTGCCAATTCCTAAACGAACTATGTAACGTACTTTATCTGCTGGATTACGAGTAGGCATTTTACCAGTAGTTTCTAATCTACCTTTGTGTGATTCTTGTTGAAGTATATACTTGGGAGGTGGGTGCAAGGTAGACGGTTTTAAAGCAGACTCCCCATTCATTAGATAGAGAAGATCACCAAGATTTTATGATCCGTTGTCGAACTTATTCCAATTCTATGAGCTCGGATCGAATCGGTATTGATTATTATCAGAGCTTGCAGGTTGTTTGTTCACAAGATGTATTCTCTTTCCAAGCGCGGGTAGAGAAAGAGCGGGTTTATGATTTTATTGTTGGTCTGAACATGGAATATGATCAGATTCGGGTCCAAGTTTTAGGTCGTTATCCTTTTCCCACAGTACAAGAAGCTTATACTTGTGTTCAGCAGAAAGAGAACCACCATAGTGTTATGATGCATCCTTCTAGCCAAGATTGGTCAGCTTTAGTCATCTCTCCAAATTCTCGAAATAATAGATTGAATCAGTCCAAGCTTGGTAAGAAATGAGCCATTGTTAATCGAGATCTTTTACATTGTGATCATTGTGGGAAAGACATATATGATAAGGAGCATTGTTGGAAGTTACATGGTCTATGGTGGTAATCGTGGTGGTAATAGGAGTTTTCATGCACATGTTTTTCAGGCTTCCCCAAATATTTCTAGTGACACTAGTGCTCTTTTCCAAGAAGAGTTGCAAACTTTCGTGCATTTGATGGCTCGTCCTGATGTCTCTTGTACTACCATTTTTAACTCACCTTCCTTTTCTAATTTTGCTCACATAGTTATTCCTGCAAGTGCCCTCGTTTTTTCCTCCTCTCCATGGATTATTGATTCTAAAGTTGCTGATCACATGACAGGTTCATCAAACCTCTTTTTTCTTACCATTTTTTTTGTAAGGATAAGGTTAAGATTGTTGATGGTTACTTATTCTCTGTGTCAGAGAAATGTTCTATCTGTCGTTCTTCATCGACCTCTCTTTCTTCTGTTTTTCATGTCCTTATTTTTTCTACTAGTTTTTTTTATTAATGGCCTTACCCACTCTTTGAACTGTTTTGTGATCTTTCTCCCTGCATATTGTGTTTTTTAGAAGCTGGATGTGAGGCTAACGATTGGCAGTCGTGGAACATCTGGTGATTTGTCCTTCTTGGATGCTGTTTCTCCTTCCACTATGTTCTTT
The DNA here is from genome assembly GCA_034768845.1 of Heliamphora exappendiculata. NCBI lineage: Eukaryota > Viridiplantae > Streptophyta > Magnoliopsida > Ericales > Sarraceniaceae > Heliamphora > Heliamphora exappendiculata. Next base: position 11,637,997 of record JAOTRH010000016.1, on the reverse strand, counting down.
TCGCTCTCCTCTTTTCCCCAAGATTTTCGGCTGTGTGTGCTTTCTTATACTCCTCACTCTCGGGGCAAACTCGATCCCAAAGCTCCTCGATGTGTTTTTATTAGTTATTCACCTACGTAAAAGGGATACAAGTGTTTTGATCCTTAATCTCGCAAGGTATACGTCACTATGGATGTCACTTTTTGCAAATCTAAGTCCTTTTATGTTTTTCTTTCATCTCTTAAGGGGGAGATCATTATTGATGAAGAGCCGTCTTCGATGTCTCCTTCCTTGTTCCCCGCCCTTCTTCCTCCTAATTTAGATGGTGAAGGGGAGCCCAGATTGGATGGTCAGGGGGAGCCCAAATTGAGTGGTGAAGGAGAGTGTGGCAGGTTAGATAGGACAGATCTCAAAACCTATCCTCGGCGTTCAAAAGAGCAGGTTGCCCATGCGTCACTACTTTAGGTAATGAGCTCTCTATTGTTTCCTTGTAGATAATAACCAAGATGCTGATGACTCTAATCTGCCTACTGCTCTTAGAAAGGGAGTTAAGACTAGTACTTATAGTCGTATCTCAAAGTTCATTTCCTATGATTCTCTATCTCTAGCATATCGTGCCTTTGTTTCGTCATTATCTTCTATATCTATTTCCTCGGGTTGGAAAGAGGTTCTCACTTATTCTAAGTGGAAAGAAGTTATGGTAGAAAAGATGAGAGGATTGAGCAAGAATGCCACTTGTGAGTTAGTTTCCCTTTCCACTGGGAAGAAACCTGTGGGATGTAAATAGGTGTTCACTATTAAGCATAAAGTAGATGGGATTATTGAGACATGGAAGGCACGACTAGTTGCTAAGGAATATACTCAAACTTATGGTATTGACTATGAATAGACCATTGCTTCTGTAGCCAAGGTGAATTCTATTTGTGTTCTACTCTCTTGTGCAACTACTCTGGGTTCGCCCTTACAATAACTAGATGTGAAGAATGCATTTTTTACATGAAGATCTCGGAGAGGAAGTGTATATAGACATTCCCTTGGTTTCTCATCATCCTCTACTAAAGGGAAAGTTTGTCATTTGAAGAAAGCATTGTATGGATTAAAATAGTCTCCTAGAGTTTAGTTTGACAGATTTCTAAAGGCGATATTGAGATTTGGGTTTAAGCAAAGTCAGACTGATCATAATTATGCTTGTTGAGCAAGGCGAAGATAAAATTACCATTTTCATTGTCTATGTAGATAACGTTGTTGTGACATGTAATGATATGAAAACAATGTCATGGCTCAAAACTTATCTGGATAAAGAGTTTGAAATCAGAGATCTTGGTCTCTTAGCATTACTTCATTGGGATTGAAGTTGCTAGATCACATAAGGGCATTTTTATCTCTCAAAGGAAGTATATTCTGGATCATCGTAAGGGAATAGGTATGATGGGTTGCAGGCCAGTAGATTCTCCCTTTGAGTTTAATCATCACCTTTATAGAGGTGTTGATGACTCGGTTGATAAGGAGAGGTACCAAAGAATTGGGGGGATATCAATATCTCTCTCATACGTGCCGAGATCTTACATATGTAGTGGGGGTTGTGAATCAATTTATGCATGACCCTCATTTTATGCATCTCGATGCAGTTTTTCATTTACAGTACCTTAAGTCAACTCCAGCAAAAGAATATTTTTTTTTTCAAATCATGGTCACATAAGATTGGAGGCATTCAATGATGCGGATTGGGCTAGATCTATTGATGATAGGCACTCTACTTCAGGTTATTATACTTTTGTAGGTGGAAATGTGGTTACTTGGAGAAGCAAGAAGCAAGTTGTAGACTTGTAGTAGCTAGATCCAGTGCAGAAACCAAGTATAGGGCTATGGCTCATGGAATTTGTGAACTTATGTGGCTTCATGTTTTATTGGAAGACTTGGGTGTGTGTGGTGATGCTCCAGTGAGATTATATTGTGATAATAAAGGTGCCATCAACATTGCTAATAATCCAGTTCAGCTTGACATGACTAAGCATATTGAGATTGACATGCAGTTCATCTTGGGAAAGTTGAGCCTTTTGTAAAATCAGAAGGTCAACTAGTTGATGTTTTCACTAAGAGGCTCGGTAATAGAGTTTTTCATTATATTATATGCAAATCCAGCATGAGGGATAATTATACACCAATTTGAGGGAAAGTTTTGAGTATTGTGCTTAGTGTAGTACAAGGGTGTTTGTGTACTTATGTGTCTATTTTTATATAGATAATGACACTTAGAGAGGATGCCCTAGTTTTGATAGATCTCTCATTAGTAGTCTATTAATTCTTCTATCCTCTAGTTCATTCTTTCTAAATCTAACTAAATGAATAAAAAGAAAAATCAGAAGAGAGAAGCAAGAGAGCAGTTGTTGGAGGAAAAAAAAAAAAGAATTTAGAGTTCTCTACCACAATCCTTTTTGTATTTGTACTATTAAGCTCTATATTACAGAAATACCCTTATAAGATATGATAACTAAGAGAAACTAATTGACTCCAATTCTCAACACTTCCTCTCATGCTGGTATAAAAATGTTTCTAATACCCAACTTGTCAAGGAAGGAATAAAATAATGTGCTTGACACTCCCTTAATAAGCATATCTGCGAGTTGATTCCCCGTCTTCACAAATGGCGTACAGATTAGATTAAAGCTTAGCTTTTCTTTAATAAAATGTCTATCAACTCCCAAGTGCTTTTGTCATGCTGCACTAGATTATGATCAATGTTTATAACCGCTTTGTTATCACACTACAATTTCATAGACCTGTGAAGATCATACCCCAAATCCTTTAACATAGACTTTATCCACATCAATTCACAAATCCCGGGAGTCGATATAAATTGCGCTTCTGCACTTGACCGAGTAATCACAAATTATTTCTTACTGTGCCAACGCCATAGTTTTTCACTGACAAATTTGCCGTAACCTGAAATAGATCTCCTGCTTGTTATGGATCCTATTCAATTAGCATTCGTATAGGCTTCCACATGCAAATGATCATGCCTAAAGAATAAATCTCCCTACTAGGAGCTGATTTTAAGTATTGTAGAATCCAATATACTGTTAAGAATAATGGAAAGCCATACCCTAATGGGTAGGCGAGCTCTTATTTATAATTAATTTAGAGAACACTATTACAATCATACACTTACACACGCCGGATAATAATAACATAATAGTAATATAATAATTATAAGCTCCTAACACTCCCCTCAAGCTGAAGCATATATATCTACCAAGCTCAGCTTTTTACATAAATAGGAGACACGCGGACCCGGTAAATATTTAGTAAAAATATCAGCCACCTGTTCCCCTGTAGGGATAGACCCAAATGTAACAACACCTTTCTGATATTCATCA
>JAOTRH010000016.1:11612324-11634541 GCA_034768845.1 Heliamphora exappendiculata | reverse complement strand
TTTTTTAATAAAAATCATATTTTAAAAATGTATTACTCAAAATCTATCAAACAAAATACATATTAAATATAAAATTATTTAAAAATAAAATTTAAAAAATTATAATAATTTTAAGCAAAACTTTTTGTATTTAGACTTAAAACCACTTTTAAGTCTTTGGCCTAAAATCACCTCATATTTCCTCTTAAACGAACTTTTACTTTTGAAGCTTAATTTAACTTTAAGCAAAAAAATCTCACTAAAAATTAAATTGCCAAACGGGTCCAAAAGTTGAAGGACATAAATAATAAAAACAATAATATAACTTGAAAGATAATTTTTTGTATTTTATGAGTAGGCTGGCCCTGTGTTTTGCTTATGTGACCATTGAGACAATTATTTGGTTGTTTCATAGTATGATCTGATTTAATTATACGTATCATTTGTTTTGAAAATTATAAATATTTTTTTATCTTAAATAGTTGGTTGGACATAATTAAATATATTTTTCAAAAATTCTCGTATCTTAAATTTTTTTAATGCATTGAAACATATAAGCATATTATTTTCGAGTCAAAAAAATATGTGCTTATGTGATATTATTTATATGGTGATTTTATTTAATAATATAAAAAAAAGATATTTTAAATTTGATAATATTAATTCATTTTTGTTAACTAAGGATCTGTTTGGAAACTTTAATTTTTTGGCTTTTTGAACAAAAATACAAAAAAGGCAACATGGTCTGCTTGGCAAAAAAGTAAAAATGTTAAAAAATTAAAAAATCAAATCAAAACGTAAATTTCTAAAATAATTTACTCAAAGTTAAACTATTTTTAAAATATAATAATACTCTTCATTAATAATTTATTTAGTACCACTACCAACTATATATAATTATTAATGTCATATATATAAAATACCGAAATTAACCAATTTAAATAAAAAACAAAAAACAAAACTAGTTTTTTACCCAAATAATTAACTTTTAAAAAATTACCTTAAAAGCTAAATTATTAAATAATTTATCTTGAATCAAATTTAATTATTTAACTAAAAATAAAAAAAAATAAAAAAATTTAATTTTTAAACTAATTACCAATTAAAGCTTAAATAAGAGATAAAAAAAAATGCATTTAGTGTAGATTGACTTTTTTCATCAGACGAAATCACATGTCAAATAGTAGGGTGGAAGTATCTAAATATTCCCGGATTAGCTGTATTCTGTGTCCTTTTGTATCTCGCTCTATTATTAATTAATCCTCTTTTACTAATAATTTTTTTGATCTTTATAGTAAAAGAGACAAGAAAATATTTACCAGTTCAGACGTTAAAGAATCTATATAAATATAAGATTTGCATTATCTTTTTTTAAATGTCTTGGATGTATTTTCAAAATAAATAGTTAAGATTTGTTTAACTTGAAATTTTACAATGGTTTCATTTTACTTTTTTTTTCGATATAAAACAACTATTTCTCTCTCTCTCTCTCTCTTCAAAAATTATTTTTTTTATTCGACAAAAATAAAAAAATTCAATAATGTACTGTTAAAACAAGCAAAAACTGAATAAAAAAAACTGTGAATAAATTCTTACGAAGAGTTGTAAAATCGAAATAAAATCGAAAAATGCAGATGGCCGAGGCTAGTATTAAATACTATCTCCTTAAGATGAATTCGTCTCCCCACAACGGTGCTAATGGATTTCACGGACGTCAATCTCCTAAGATACAACAATTACACCCAGAGAAGAAGTACTCCAATTTACGAGTATAGCGAACTGACTATGTATTTTGTACTCTCGAATTCTGTAAACTTGCACACACTTTGAATGTAATGTAGGAAGGATTATATGATGTCAAATTCATGCATAAGAATGCGTTTAAATAGCTTTTGAAGTGACTTTCCAGAAATGTCACTACACCTGTTCAGAACTGGTGCAGCTTTTCGTCGTCGACACTCAAACACTCTGCAAGCGCCCTACACTGGAGTTCATGAGGGCCTTTGGCGCTCGAGCGCTCAGTTAGCGCTCAATACTGGACATGGGGCACTTGAGCGCTCTATTCTTATAACGCTTCGAGTCCGTTATAATATAATCTGAATATATTTTTGAAAATCAACCCAAAATAAAAATCTTCTCTCAACAATTATATTCTCATACATATCTAATTTCAAATAAATGTATGTGATTCTCCAAGGATTCATTTACAATCACAAAATTATTATACTTATCCGCTCAAATTTATATACAAACGTGATATAAATACAAGAGATATAAAATTATTCTTCTAACTTCTAGCATTTTCCATAATGCAATCTTGGCCCTAGTGTCGCTCCTGGTCCTTGAAATCTGAAATGATTTTGTAAACATACGTGAGTCGAAACTCGTAGGATATAGATTAACTCATATGTAATGCATGATTTGTGAAGTGTGATGGGTGCAACCGATACATATACAATGACACTTTTACCCATTAGTTTCAATAACCCACGTTCTTGATTTCCATTTCATTAGGATCATTTTTTCCTTTTCCCATAATGCATTATAATTCTTGACGCTACACACACACGTGACCCACGCATGCACGCACGCAACACATATATATCTCTCATCTTTCACCAACACTCGTGGTGTAAAAAGTAGGCACCGATGGTGGACGAGCATATAGACTCACGTAGTGTTACCATCAACCCGGCCACACAGGCCTAGTAGACTAACGGGATGTTTCATACCCCGACACGACTAACGTCTCTTCCCGATTTACCAGTCGGTAGGCAGAGAACCCAATAATGTCCTTTCCCGGTTCATTAACCGGCGGGCAGAGAACCCAATATGCGCAGTTTTTCGGTCTATCACCGCGGAGCAACTCGTGCCCAACCTTAAACGATCCCTTGGATCTCAAATCGGCCCTTTTAATATTTCAAATCACAATACACACGCGCGAGTCCAACCCCAAGCGTTCCTCTCGCCCAATTTAACACAACCAACTTATTCATATTGCAAAACACACATGCGAGTCCAATCCAAAATGGTTTCTCTCGCCAACCATTTTTCACATATTATCATTTCAATTTCAATTTCAACATTCCAATTTCATTGTCAAGTTACATTCGATTGCAATATTCAATTTCTTCTTTTAAATCAAATGCAGCATAAACTCCAATGCACAATCTTTCATGAATCATATTTCACATTTCCTTCATTAATTTCATAAAGCACCAATGACCCAAATTTGAATTCGTTTGAAATCAGGCCGTGTGAGGAAAATAGAATGCACCAATCATACGCATGTAGATATATACTAATTTAAATCCATGTTCTCCTTTCAAAGATTAGGGATTTAAAGGATGATCATGTTACCGCATGACTCATAATTACCCAGACTTGTTTTCTCAAAATCATCTTTAATATAGAAAATCCGTTTACCTCGTAAGGCTTAACCAAATGGTCCGACATATGCATCCCAACCCAAATTGATTTTTCATAGGTGTATCTATCGCCCAACGAATAAGAAATTTGATAAAAAAGGACCACCAATGAAGAAAATAATCTTATTCAAGACATTTGGCCAAAAATGGACAAAAAACGGTTAAAAAAATTTGACATACTCTCACTATTTTAATCATAACTCTTTCTATGAAAAGAATTTTATTGTGAAAGTAGTCTTGTTGGAAAGAGAACTTCTGGGGTTTCGATTTGAGTACAAGAACGACCCCATTCAAAGTCCGAAAGAGGGAGATATGATCAAAATAAGTTGACCCTACACAGGTAGTCCGCTAGAGCTGACGTTGGGCTCTCGAGCACCCAACTCTATGCCAGTTTATTGCTCAAGCGCGCTGGCGTCCGAGAAACACCCAGATTCTCCCATGTTTTGAGTTTCTAGCCTCAATACCTTTAATCCTTCATCAAACATATCTTAAATCTCAATTTTCACTCCAAAATCATTGGATTCAAGTCTCATAAACTCTTTTATACAACAAATTTGAACAAATCAAAGTTATTGTTTTCTCAAAAACTCAATTCTTTATGAAAATCCAAACCCAATTCACACATTACTCTATTAACCCTTCAAATCATGCATGAAATCTACTATAATTTACTAATAGAACAAATTATCAACTCAAATCAACACAAACATATAAGAGAATTTCGATCCTACCTCAGATTTGCACAAAAGCTTAAAATTCTTCCAATTTCTCCCTCCTAGGGTTTGGATTGAGAAAGCTCTTGACTTCTTGGTGCTCTATCTTCCATTCCCGTGCTCCAAAGCTTGATTTCTACCATTGCTTGCCTCCAATCTTGCTTCAAATCTTCAATTTCCATGATGGAGGGTTAGGGTTTCCAAAGGATTTTTAGGTCTCTCTTTCTCTCTAGAATGGAAGAAGAATAGAAGGGGAAAAGAGAAATGAGAAGGCTCACGTGGGTCAATGTGTACACACACACACACACACACACACATATATATATATATAACAATCCCAAAATATCTTCAACGTTCGAGAACACTCCAAACATATCCCGATAGTCCGCTCGAGCAGACCCTCACCGCTCGAGCAGTGACCCCTGAAGCAGAAATTCGTAAATTTTTTTAAAATTCAATTCAAATCCCCAACTTTGCTCCCATTTTAGTACTTGAATCTTTTCATCATCATGTATCTTAATTTCACTTTCACATATATTAATTCAGTCGTTAACCAAGCAAAAATTTTATAGCACCCACACCCAAATTTAATTTCTTCTCTTCTCTTACCGAAAATATAAAAAAATAAAATAAACAAGTAACGAGTCGTTACAATCTTCCCCCATTTTGAGAATTTTGTCATCGAAATTCGTCTCATATCACACCAAGGTTTCCATATAAGTTCAATATAACTCAAGGCTACACCAAAAACAACTGCGTTTACTGCAATGATCCGCCAAAGAAGTATTTAAAATTTTCGAAATAAAAGATCATAATATCGTGTCGTAATATAGATGCTAGCACGCCTTCGTTCCCAAAAGTGTCACACTACCATTAGGCCCAACTTTCGAACTCCAATATTTTACATTTATGAAAATTAGTCATATTCATCAAATTGTACTCATATAAGGTTTGACCAATCTAAGACAGTTTATCGTTTAACTCAACATCAATTCTTATCCAAAATTAGTACTAGAACTGGAGTCAACCACTCCTTCATTGATCACCATCTCATGTCATATACACATTTTCGTGGGCCATACCTTCTCAACCACAACATTATACATCACATGTCTTACCACTGTTAGGATCCTCTTGACTTCATCATATTATGGTCTAACTCACTACTGTACTCCAAAGCATGCCGAGGATTACTTCTACAACCTAAACACATGTTGTCAAACTCGGACATTGTTCACAAGGGTTACACATGTTACTCTAAAAATCACCCATGCGCTTACGGCCAACTAACTACCACAAACTTAAAATCATATCACTACTTATACGGCATTACTTGAGTCCTCCATCCATCGACGCTAACGCAACTACCTAAACTCCGTGAGTCACTAGGATTATGCACACCTTATAAATTGAACGCTTCATCGGTAATCACTTACTTATGCAGACTAAAACCATATACATTTGCATACACATTCGTATTTTTCCTTCAAACAGTTGACCCACTCTTCGCACTTCGAGAATTCAGTATAATCCAAAACTTCCAATCATAATACAATTCCAGACTCATAAGAGCCTATCAAACCCACCATGTGAATATTCCAACGGCAAGGTTCCAATAAAATTCTCATTCTACTAAGAACTAGAAATGCAATCATACTCACACAACCCAGAACAAGCTACACGCCACGGCTAACAATGCTCGGTTAAGCAGTACAAAAGATTCTATGCCTCGGCACAAACTTTCTCGTCAATAGAGACAAACATTCCTAGTCTACCGATTCAATCTCTTAAAGAACGCAACTTTACACACTCACCTTCACACGGTTGAGTAAACAGATTCCAACCAGAAAACCCACGAGGAACTCAGCCCTAGAATCACCTGATTCCGACAGTATCCAATTCCTAGGGTACACATTCACATATCACAACACGAACAAAATTCCTCTGAGTCTCCCATTGATATTTGGTTTCCAAGAAACCCTGTAAATCTCACCTTGAGGTTGCATTACCCATGGCTACACAGCTACTGGTGACCCCGATCACGATATTCAAGTCATCCGCTACACTAAACTCTCAACTTTTAGACATTTTTCACATTATACTCATATTGTCTTTAAGCCCACTAAACTCCCTTAGGGACTTCACCTGACTTGAACTAAAGCTACCAGCATTTCATACAAACCAATTTAGATCTCCAGAAACATTACCTATATGCTCGGGTTCAAACGAGCTCTTCAAGGAACTATGAGCAAATGAATCTGCACTCTTATGATTCTGACATTTTACTTCCACCAAGAACAAACGATCACACTGGTCAACCAACCCTAATACATCTCTCTCACTAGGAAAACCATGAGTCGACTCTTAGGCTCTCGCTCCACGTCACTACCTCGTAAGGCCACCATTACACACTTGGTTTGAAAGAAAGTTGACCATTCACAATGAGGATATCACTCGTCACAGCAGATTCTTACACTTAGGTCTCTTTACAAGCAGATTAACTATCGTTCATACCTTCACATCCTGAAGTATTTTTTTAAAAATGTAGGGTCTTTTAGAACAGATAAATAATAAATAATAACGGGGAGGTAAAATATCTAAAGTGATCAGAAAAACATAGAACAGAGAGAGAACATGTTGGGTGAAGAAGAAGGCTAATCGAGTATGGAGCAATGGCAGTAGAAACAATGCGTTTGGCTCTCTCTAATCTGATGATCCCAGAAGTACAACTATCCCTCCTATTTATAACCCTTAGAGAAGTTTTGTTAGAATTAGGATATAACTTCCTAAAAGATATGATCAAATTATGAAATGTGATTTCGGAGAATCAAGGGGCTTTATCCTGAAAATAGGCCAAATAGTATTCTACTCCAACTCAACTAGGTCGGCCAATAGATGTCCCGCGGATTCCCGACCCGCTCGGGTCAAGTACCCGATCCACTCGAGTCGAGTGACTCGAGTGGGAGGGTTCTTTAGTTCGACAAATTCTTTTTTTAGCCACCAACCCACGTGTCTCCCAACGTCCCATGCAGGATTATACTGCCATTGTTTTTGTTATCTCTAGGACAGTCTTTTGATTCTCAAAGGAATCTATGATCATATAGTCTATGCTATATTTTGGTCGTTTAATCTGTGCTGAGTCACATAGTTGGTGCTATGTCATCATGATTAGGTAGTTAGAGCTACGTTACAGTCTGTGCTGTCTTCACGACCCATGTCGTGGTAATAATACAGTATGTGCTATCTTCATGATATGTGTCATGGGAATAATGTCAAGTAGTAAGGCTACTGTCATAGTCTGTGCCATTCTTCACAGTTTGTGATGTGGTATATCTTCATTCGTAGTTAGAACTACGCTTCATAGTCTGTGCTATGGGATATTCGTGCATCTTGAGGCTATAGGCAACAATCCTTAGTAGGTCGAGTTATAACGAGGGTCTAATAGCTCTAATGGGTCAGGTCTGCACAATTAGGAAATTATTTTGAGATTCGTCATCTACTTACTCAAACAACTCGAGTTGTTCAAGTGACTCAATTAATTCGAGCCGATTGAATTAACCATTCCATAAAGCATTTCATTTCTTCACGTGTGTGCTCGCCTGAGCTCGAACCGAATTTGCATACAGGTAATCGGGCTACCAGTGATACCCATCACTCGAATAGGTTAAGGCTAAGAAACTATATGCGTTGTATGTTGGAGAAACGATTGAAAGCCTCTCGAGAAACCTAAGAAACTCGAGCAGCTCGAGTCACTCTAGTCACTCGTGTACCTCAAGTGTCTCACATCAGTAAACTTGGTCTTCTGTTGTTTAAATCCTCCATCTTTTCTTCTCAGCATTTGACACTACAGCTTTCCCATGATCTCATTTTTTCAGCCTTAATATTGGGGTGGTAAATGGCTCAGACTTGCCAAGCCATCCCAACCTTGGGGCATCTGAATCTCCTAGCCGAGCCACTTGCACCCTTGATTCACTCGATTAGCCGAGCTACATATCACTCAAGCCAATCGACCCTTAAGTTACTCGATCATCAAGTTGTTTGGGGTTGTTTGGGTGTTTCACACGAATCAATTAGTTCTTTAGTGGCCTAATCAAATCATCCTATGTTGTCATCTAGTTCTTGTCCAATCATTCGAACCATTAGTCCGACTTACTCACTCAAGTCACATATTCGAGTCATATATTTTGTTCTGGACATCTACAAGCCTTATCATTCTCATAGAACCGGCATAGTTCACACTCACATTGGTGATTTGTTATTAAAAGTATCATACAGTACTCCATTTGAATTTTTAAGATATAAGAATCATTAAAAACTTAGCTTATTCTGAACTCGCTGCAGGTATCACAGTGTTATCATAGAAATGAGTAGGAGATATTACCTTCGCTGTGATCCTCATGTCATTCATAACTTAGTTATCCTTTTAAACCTAGATCTTAGGATCTCCAGTCAACTAAGTTGGGTATCCGTTATGACAACTCTTTAAGTTATAGACTTTAAACCCATTCCCTTCGATGATCGACAAACTTACTCTCTAGCTAAACTTTTAGTTAGCGAATCTGCAATGTTATCCTTTGACTTGTGATAACTCCGTTAGAGAGTAATTATTTTATAGTATTGTGTCTTCGATGAATATTTCGAGACTTATTATTGTACATATTACTATGTGCTCTCCCAATTGCCGATTAGCTGTCGCAATAAATATAAATTGCAGGCACATGTTTTGACCACATTGTAATGTCCTCTAGGAATTAGTGAAGCCACTCTTCTTCTTTCCCTACTTTATCTAAAGCAATAAACTCAGCTTCTATTGTAGACCTAGCAATATACGTTTGCTTAGAAAATTTTTAAGACACTGCTGTACCAGCCAAAGTAAAGACATATCCACTCGTAAATTTTGAGTTTGGTATCAGATATTCAATTCGTGTCACAGAACCCTTCTACTATGCCTGGATATCTCATATAGTGCAGTTTATAGTTAAAGGTGTATCTCAAATATCTTAGTACCCTAACTATTGTCGTCCAGTGATCTATCATTGGGTTACTTGTGTATTTGCTCAATTTATTGACAACACACGCAATGTCCATATGAGTACAATTAGTCACGTACATTACGCTTTCAATAATTTGAGAATACTCTAGTTGAGATATGTCATCTCCAGTATTCTTTGTTAAATGGATATTTAAATCTATAAGTGTACTCGCTGGACCATTATCATATTTCTTGAACTTTTCAAGAATTTTCTCAATATAATGTAATTGAGACAACACATATCCTTTAAATATTTTAGAAATTTTAATTCCTAGTATAACATCTGCAACACCCATGTCTTTCATGTCAAACTTACTGCTTAACATTCTCTTGATAATTTTAATCATATCTTGATTACTACTAATAATGAGTATATCGTCAATATAGAGACACACAATGACATATACCATTTTTGTGTCTTTAAAATAGACGCATTTGTCACATTCATTCATTCTGAATCAATTTGATATCATTACGTTGTCAAATTTCTCATGCCATTATTTTGGAGCTTGCTTGAAACCGTACAAAGATCTAACAAGCTTACATACTTGTCTTTATTTTCCTGAAACCACAAACCCCTCTTATTGTTCCAAATATATTTTCTCATTTAATTCTCCATTTAAAAATGTTATTTTAACATCCATTTGATGTATCTCAAGCTAGTATAAGGCTGCTATAGCAATTAACATCCTTATTGATGTTATTCTTATAACAAGAAAATATGTATCAAAATAGTCAATCCCTTCCTTTTGCTTGTAATTAGAGAATATGTATTCAATTTCACTATTGACAACCTCCTTCTAATAAGGTGTTTCAGGTGCGGACATAGCTTCCTAAAAGCTTGGGGGATCATTTTCTAACAAATAAGTTAGAAAATTCGGACCTTAAGATTTTGAAATTCTGACCTTTTTACTACATCTAGGTTCATCTTCATTTTCTTCTTGGTCTTGACTACTGCATGTTGTAGTGCCATAAATCTTTTAAGAGGACTTGATTCTCGTGTAGAATTACATGAAAAAATATTTTTAAAAAATCACGCGTTTCTTGATTCAATAATAGTATTCGCATGCATATCCTTAATTTCTTACTTATGTATCAGAAACCAATATGCACTGCAATTATTTATATATCTAATAAATATATAGTCAAATATATTGAAGGTTTGGCTAAATATATTGTCACTTTAGCCAAATACCATCACACTTTTATGAATTTGTAAGAAGGTTTACGACCCTTCCACAATTCATATGGCGTTTTATTTATTTTTTTGTGGGGCAATTTATTGAGAATATAATTCACGAAAAGCAAAGCTTCCCCCCACAAGTTCTGCAATAAAGCAGAACTTATCAACATGGCACTCATCATTTTCTTTAAGGTTTTAATTTTTTTATTCAGCAAATAATCATTGTTAACCAACCTACGCAAGGTATCATAGTTAACATAACCTAACCTACCATGCCACACATTAGATAACTCAAACATATAAACAGAATATGTAGTTATCTTATTAATTGTATGGTATACAGTCAATACATTGAGCTTGAAAAGCCCATTACTCACATACTCCTTTCTCACAAACATTCCACTCTTAGTGAGGATAACTTTATATGACTCAAAAACTAGCCTAAAAATCCTCTTACTCAACAATGGCCCTGAAACTAAGTTCTTTTGGATATTCGGGACATGTAGTACATTGTTGAGCGTCAGTTCTTTACCAGACGTCATCTTCAGAATCACCTTCCCTTGGCCTTCAACCTTGGAAGTCGAATAATAAAGAGTTGTTCTCCATTCTCCACCAACTGATAGGTTGTGAATGTTCTCTTGTCTGAACACACGTGACGAGTAGTCTCAGTGTCTACCCACCACTTTCTTAGATTGCCGACCAAGCTCACTTCAGACATAACTGCTAAAAGGCTGATTTCTAACACGTCACGTGACAGATTCTCCACTTCTGTCATATTTGCTTTGGTAGTCTTCTGCTTCTTGCTGGGGTTCCTTTAACTCTTTTACTTATGGTAGTACTTAGCCAAATGTCCTGGCTCATCACACACATATCATTTGCCTTTGAACTTCTTTGTGTTACTGCCTTTGAAACTATTTGTAGAGAACTTCATTTTCTAGTTGGATTTCTGCCCATGTTTCACCACATTGGCCTTAAACTCCATGGAGGATTTTTAGTTCTTTTGTTGGAGACTCTATTGTCTTCCTCGATCTTCAGCCACACAATTGAGTCTCCGAGCCGTATCTCCTTGCATTTGTGCTTAACATAATTTCTGAGCTCTTTTCAAGATGGTGGCAATTTTTCAATAATTGCAGTCACTTGAAATGATTTACTTATTATCATTCATCCTGCATGAATTTCAAGTAGAATCAACTGGAGATCTTGAACTTGACTGATTACAGTCTTAGAATCCACCATCTTGAAGTCTAGAAATCTGCCGACAACAAACTTCTTCATTCTGGCATTTTTTGTTTTATACTTCTTGTTCAGGGATTTCCACAGCCCTTTTGCTATTTGGATTGGACTATACACATTATACACTGTGTTATCTAATCCGTTAGGGATGTAATTCTGACAAGGAAAATTCACATGTTTCCATGCTTTCACAACGGCAATAACTTGCCTATCTGTCTCATCCTTCTTCAAAGTTGGCAAATCTTCATGAAGAAATTTTGCCAAATTCAAAGTCGTGAGATAAAATAGCATCTTTTGTTTCCATCTCTCGAAATCATAACCGTTGAATTTCTCCGAATTTTCCCCGTGATTCACGAGTACGATAGGAACAACCAAGGGTATAACAGGCGCACTTGCAGGAGCAGTGGTTGTGACTGTATTTTCAACACTAGTATTTTCTGTGGCCATTTCTATATAAACAGAATATCAACGCAGAATCAAATACTTATAAATTAAAACAAGTATCTGGATAATCAGAAACAAAATAGAATAGAAAACCAAAAGTGAAAAGATCACAGTTTTGAAGCTTAGCAACATAATTGAATTTATAAGAACCAAAAATACAAATATGTAAAGCAACAGTACAGTAAAGGTTTTTTTTAAGAAAATTGAATCTATCTTAAGATTGTTGGGCAAAAAGAACAAAATTTGATACTATACTGTCAAAGCAAACAGAGAACATAAACTAAATGAAAAGAACTATAAATAAATTCTTGCGAGCAGTCGTAAAATCGAAATAAAATCAAAGAATGCAGATGATTGAGATTAGTGTTGAACACTATCTCCTTAAAATAGATTTGTCCCCCACAACGGTGCTCATCTTCACAGTCGTTAATCTCCCAGGATACAACGATCACATTCGGAGAAGAAGCACTCCAATCAACGGGTACAACGAACCGACAAAGTATTTTGTACTTTTAGACTCTATAAACTTGCACACACTTTGAATGCAATGTAAGAAGGAATATATAAAACCAAATTCGTGCATAATAATGTGTTTAAATAGTCATTGAAGTGACTTTTCAAAAAAGTCACTCCACCTATTCAGAACTATTGCAATTTTACGTCGTCGGTGCTCAAGCACTCTGCGAGCGTCCTACACTAGAGTTCACAGGGCTTTTGGAACTCGAGCACTCAACATTGGATATGAGCGCTCGAGCGCCTCGCGAGTGACCTATTCTGGTCTGATTTCTGTAATGGGCGCTCGAAAATTTAAATAAATTTTTTTCAAAAATATATAAGTTACTTGGGTTGACCTACGACCCATGACTCGAGCCCGGCCCAGCCGGACGGCAACGTCGACGCATGCGCGTGTGTAAAATGAGTCAAATCCACCGTTTAATAGGTCCTCTCCCGTCCACAAAATTAGGTACCCACAGAGGGCACGCCCTTTAATCCAACTCTAACTTATATATACCCACAAAGTTTCTCATGAACTTCCAATGTGGGATTGGAGAATTCTACTTTCATTAAACTCAACAAAACTCATGTTCAAGTGACACTTTGAACATTAATTTTTCATTAACATCTTATCGAATTTTTACAAATTAATTTATGCCGTTCATCTCCTCGCAGAAGAGAACGTGTAGCTTTTCAAACCCAAGTCAAAAGACGGATGAGTCCCACATTTACTTTGACCCATAGTTTGCTAAAAATAAAATTATTAAAATCTAATTTTAACATTTTTTTTCTCTTACCCTCTCACTATATCCACTGAAACCAGTACAATATTCACCTCTGCCGTCTCAACCACCGTTAACCTTTGCAACCACTATCTATAAGTGCTAAAAATTCTCTCTCTTTATATATATATATATATATATATATATATATATATATGTATATAATTTCATGTCATTTTTTTTCTTTTTTATTTTTGTAGGGTTCATTCGTTGACGTTGAACCATTCAATAAATTTTTTGCTAAATGCTTTAATTTTTTTTCTACATATAGTCAATTTTGTTAAATGCTTTGATATTCTCCATTTTCTTATATACTATTTGAAGATTTTTCCATTCAATTGTTTTTTTCTCTTCTTCTCCTATTGGTGGTTAGATGGTTATTGGATTCGACTTTCAATGTAAATTAAAAATTGCTAGTGATAGTTGTATTTTATTTTTTTGAAATAAAATTATGTTTGAGGGTCTTTAGGCACGTACCATAACTATTGAATAAATAATATATAAATATTTATACAAAATTTATTAATATTTATAAAAAATAGTAAACATTGCCTTTAAAAATATACTATTATTAATTTTTTATTTCTATTAATATATTATTTATCGTCTAATAAACAAGAATTATGATAACGCTATATTAGAAGAACATTCAGCCACAAATAAAAAAAATAATGCTATGGTTATTACGTTTTTATGATTACATTTGAGTACCACGTATATGGTCTTTCATGTGCGGTGTTTAAAAATAAATTTTAAACTCATAAAATAATATAAACACGACAAATAAAATATTACACGTAATACTTAAATGTGAACAGTAATTACTATAGTACTCATAAAATTTAGCATGTATATAGATAATATCATTAAATTCATCGATCAAAATATATCTTTTCTTGGCTAGGGTCCAACACACATTCAGTGATTAGTGGCCCACAGACAAGTTTCTAAACTTTGTTTTATTTGATCATAGGACGAATTTGTTTTATTTGATCATAGGTGTAAAAGATAATCAGAGTCTATGCAAATGCAGCTTTTGTTTCTTTTTGCTTTTATTTTCTTACTGCAATCTTATTTGTGTAAAAAACACTTGCATACATTAAGTTCATGTTTGCTCTGCCAACTTAAGTTCGTTTGGAAAATTGGCTTTAAATTGATTTTTTAACTTTAAATCACTTTAAATTAAAAAATTAAAAAATTCATTTAGTTAGAATATGAGTGGCTTTTAAGTTAAAGGCTTAAAATAACTTTAAATCAAAAGACAAAAACTTTTCTTAAAATTGTTATAATTTTTTAAAATTTACTTTTAGATAATATTATATTTAGTATAGATCTCGTTTAATTGATTTTAACGAATAAATTTTAAAAAAATAAATATGTATAATAAAAATTATGATATTTTTAAAAAAATATTAAAAAAATTATATAAAAAGAAAAAAAAAAACTAAAAACTATTGAGTTGAAAAATAATATTTTTAATTTTTTAAATTTTAAACCAAAAAAGCAAAAGACAAGCTTTACACTGGTTGCCGAACAAAAGTTAAATAAAATAGAAAGAATAAGTAATATATAAGTTATATTTTTTTTCTAATACTATGAAATAGTAAATTTAATTATATATATGGTACAATTATTTCTATCATATTTAATTAAAATAAAATAAAATATGAGAAAAAATTTGAGAATTATATTTTAGCATAGAATAAACACTAAATAGAAAGATAATTAAGAAAAGAGAGAAGTTATCCTAGAGAGAGATAAAATTTTCAGTACTATATATAAATTCCTCATTATTAGACCGCTATATAGAGAATTAATGGTCCAATTCAAAATTTTAAATGCAAGACCAAGCAATTTAAAGATACAAATTCTATTAGCCTTGTATATTTTTTTATTCTAAGCACATGTTTGAAATGTTCAAAAAATATAATTATTATAAGATTTACTTTTTTCACAAAAAAAAAAAAATGTAAATTGCTTGAAATAATTTATATATAGTTTTTTTAAACTTTTTATTCAAAGATCTAATATATCTTTATTTTTAGCTTTTAAAGTGTTTGGAATAGTAAAACTGACTTCTTTTTTATTTTTTAAAGTACAATTGATTTTTCAATTGAAAATATTTTAACCATTTTATTCAATAAATTATTAGAGTATTTAAAATGTGTACGAACTTTTTCTTGATACACAATAAAAAAATTAGTGAATCTTTAAAATGCCAAACAATAAAACTTAAAAAATATGTTAAGTACCACCAATTGAACAATGAATAATAGGTAAAATTCATATTTTAAAATATATTGATATTGAAATTTTTTTTTTTTTTTTTTGTGTCCCCGTTACCTATTATCCACTGCTAATGAGTAATGATTAGCATTGCCCACTTAAAAGCTATTTATTTTATTTTTTAAAAATTTACTTTTAAAACCAGACAAACAGGGACTAATTTTTTCCCTCTCAAATTTTGAAAACAAAACATGCCCAAAAGTATAAACTTTCAAGCTATTCAAGCTTTGGATGCCCACAAAAACTTCAGGTATAGCCCTCAACCACAAAAATCAGGTCTGCCCCCACCCCTCCACATTTGACCCACCACCATTAATATGTAACAGTTGGGAGTTAGGGCCACCATTGTCCTTTCTTATCATTATATTATTTGTACATATTATTATTCGTTGTTTAAAAACATTCAATTATTAAATTTTAATAATTTAAAAATAAAATAAACAAATAATATTAATAATTTAATAATTATTTACTTAACTAATTTTAAGATATTCAATTGAAAATATAACATCATTAATTTGTTAATTTATAAAAATAAAAAATATAACAAAAACAAAAACCTCTGCTATATATATATATATATAACTTTCAGAAGTTTCAACAACTTTATCAGCTGCAAAGATCCTTGGAAATTACTAGTCATCAGCAATCAAACTATAACGCCCCATTTGATAACATTTATATATATATATATATATATATTAAATTTTTTGTAAATTATAAACAAAAATATATTTAGTAATTATTTTATTTTCAAAAAATTGTATACAATTTTCAAAATTTACAAAATTTTTATAAACAAAAAAAATATATTTTCACTTATTTTGTAAACAAATTTTGATTATATCTTTTTTTTACTACTACATCTGACTACCAACTTCGAGCACCACATTCGGCCACTTCCTCCGATCATCGTCTCTTGCCACCATCTCCGATCACCACATACGATCACCACCTCTGACCACCCGTTTTAATCGCCGTCACTGACCACCACTTTTTTTGACTACTATCGCTATTTCTTACTATCATCACCCAATAACACGTTCGAACAATTATATTCGACCACTACATTTATCCATAACCTCCAATTATAATTTTTCAAATATTTATGTACCACACATGCTTTTGTTTTTATTTTTTTAATAAAAATAAATAAAAACATATTTTTAAATTTTTGTAAATAAAAATAGAAAACTATAAATATCACCAAACTAGACCTAAAAATTTAGAAAACTCAAAACCCTTCACTTGGGGTTATGTTTGATTGCAGCAGTGATTGTCAAAAGTTTTGGAGAGGACAACAAAGCAGCACACAGTTAACAACAATAATAACTCAAAAAGAGTCAAGACAACACAGCCTTGGCATGCAATGGAATAACCTCTAAAGGCTACAGCTAGCTGCCACCACCAACCAGCTGCTTTAAAAAACTCCATGAACTAACTTCCATGAAATTGGAGTGAGAAAATTAGGCCTGTTTTGGGATAGTAGTTTATCAGAAATGTTAAAAACTCAAACTGATCTGCAATTTAAAATAAATAATTTAAATTAAATTATTACAATTTAAAATAAATAATTCAAATTAAACTGTGAGTCATACCCAAAAAAATGTACACTATTGAACTATAAGTAAATTTATGAGGTTTGTGGCATTAGTAATGGTGTACTGACTTATTTAATTTTATTATTTTTAGTGAATATATTTATCATTTAATCAAAAAAAGTTACTGTTCAACTTTCATCAAGATGAACAAATTTTTTTTTTAAATGGCCGAAAGATAATAAAAAGCTTTGAAAAGGACAAAATAAATTAATAAAGCATACTTTTTTTGGCGTCTTTTTTGGCTAAAATCGCCAAAAAATCAAAATTATCCGTTTGGTAAAAAATAAAAAAATAAAAAAATAAAATCAAAACATAAACTTCTAAAATATCACATTTAAACTTCCACCATTTTTAAAATACAATAATATCTCTTATTCACAACTTATTTACTTCTACTACAAACTATATAAAATTATTAATATCAAATTTATATAAAAAGATAAAATTGTCTACTTTAAACAAAAAACAAAAAAAACTAATTTTTTACCCAACTAATTAATTTTAAAAAAACTAAATTAAAAACTAAATTACTAAACAACTTCCTTTGAATTCAATTTAACCTTTTTGCTAAAAATACATAAAAGTTAAAAAAAAATTAACTTTTAAACTAATTGTCAATTGCGCCCTTCGTGATTTTTTTGTCAAATTTTTTTTTACTTTTTTAATTTGTCCCATCAAATGAGCTATAAAAAAATCAAAAGATGAAAAAAAAACCCATAAAATACAAAAAGAAGCTAAATAGTATAAACTTTAGCCCAAACCAGGCCATTAGTAGGGCTTTGGAGAATGAAAACAATGACAGGCCAACCATACCAGGGTAAGTTTAAATCAGATCTAGCCCTGTGCAACAAACTGAATAGATAGATGGGAGCCTGATTCACATGAAAACACATGACAACTAAAATCCCAACCCCCAAAAGCAACTAAAACATAACTCTCACTCTCACTCACACAAAAACTTAAAAAATTGGCTTCAAAGCAAAAGGCAAAAGTAAAAGTAAAAGTAAAAGCTGAAGTAATAATTACAGCAACCATGATCCACCCAACAACAACAAATGGAACAGATATTAGCCCCAATGTATCAAAAGGAAAAGGAAGGCACTAAATGGGAAATCAGAGAAGAAAGAAAAGAAGGAACATGAACAGTTAATAAAAGAAGATGAGGGACCAGAACAACAAAGAAAATCACCAAATTTAACAGGCTAAAGATGGGTATAGTAAAATGATGATGATGCTTTCTCAGTCAAATGGCGGCACGAATGGATGCGAAGTAGAACGCCTTACCTTAGTCCGCTTCGTTGACACAATCAGGCTGTGGATGTTCTTGATCATCTCGCGAGCTAGATCGACAGAGCTCCTCGATCCGCCTAGTGACCACAGACATTGAAGGCCGCTTGTCCGGGTACTGAGCTGCACAATCGATTGCAAGCTGTAAAAGTTGAACCATCTCCTCATCGACAGTCTGGTACCTGAGTAGCTCGAGATCAAAAACCTCCGAAGTCCACTCCTCCTTAACTATGGACTGTACCCATCTAGGAAGGTCAACGCCTTCCTCGTTCAGAAGGGCATGGGTGGGTGCTTTCCCGGTAAGAAGCTCCAAAAGAAGTACACCAAAGCTATAGACATCGGCTTTTTGGGAAACTTTGCGAGGATCAGTTACCTCTGGTGCACGATATCCAGCCACTCTGTTGGGAGTGGAGGATGGTCCAACAAGGTGAGCAAGGCCAAAATCCGAGACTCGGGCCTCGTAAGATTTGGTGAGAAGGATGTTAGATGACTTAATGTTTCCATGTGAGACAGTGGGACCCTGAGAGTGAAGGTATTCGATGCCACGGGCAGCTCCAAGGGCAATGCGAGACCTGATTTCCCAATTCAAAGGAGTCCTTCCAGCGCCTTTGTTTCCTGCAAAAGAAAATGAAAGAGGAGATGGAAGTAAAGAGAATGCCAATCAAGCAAAGTACACCTTGTTTCTCTTTCGGTCTTATTCAGACAGTTCGATTAGCCCTTGGAGTTCAAGTGGCGATAAATTTATAATATGTTCTCTTATAGTTTGTAACTGGACTGTTGATGCTGTTATTCAAGGAAAAAGTCTAAGTGCACAGATTTAAATCACAGATTACTGCAGTCTTACCGACAAGAAACTGTGTTATTTTTATTTTATCATGTTCTTAACATTAAGACCTTACTAATCTGTGATTGATACCTATGATTAATTCTGTGTTTTAAATTTGTTCATGTAGCGGGACTATTATACAAAATTGCAGCTCTTCCTAACAATTGAAAGAACAATATTAACACCATAAAGACATATCTCGTACTAAAATGTACTTCCATATTGCATGGAATGGAAACGTGATTCATCATTTGGAATCTTGACAAAATAATGAAAATATGACTGACTAAATAAAATTTCTACTCATAACATTATACCAATATTGTCAAGCAGGAAGAAAACTACATTGACTGAATGGAAATTCCCAATCGCTGTAAACAAGGAGGGTATAATATAGAGATATTGAGCACAAATAGGTTAACAATTAACAAGAAAAAGGACCAAAAAAAAAACAAAAAACAAAAAACAAAAACAAAAACAAAACCTACATCCCCTCTCTATTTCCTATCTTTTTTAAAACTATCAAATCATAATTCAATTTTGTGTAATCTCTACATGCTTTCTGAACACTTCCATATTCTCTATCTCCCCTTGTTCCAAAACTCAAATTTTAAGTATTTCATTTGATTTAATTTATCTTTTTCTTATAAAATTTACAAATTGCATCACATAATATGTTCCACCATCTCTAGTTTATGGAGAATTGCATCCACATAAGAGTTCAACATTGTGGTATGAGAAGACATATCATTATCGATGATATGGCCTTGTATAGATCAATATCGATCGATACATTGATAGATACATTGGTAATATTAGTACCATAGGCTCAAAATCTTGATAAGTAGTGATCGACACAATTCGTAACAGCCGACCGATACAATGAGCGACGGCCCATCTTTAAAACCCTGATTATATCGGTGAGAGAAAGAAAAGGTCTTATTACCATGCAAAAGTGCAGAGAGGCTTCCCATGGGCATGTAATCATAGACCAAAAGCTTCTCTTCTCTGCTGTAGTAGTAAGCCCTGGGAGGGACCAGGTTTTCATGGTCCACGGCTCCCACACTCTCAATCTTCTCCCTAAACTCCCTCTCCGATATGATCACATCCTTCAACCTCTTCACCGCCACCACACTCCCGATCTCCAGCACCGCCTTGTACGCCGTCCCGAACGTCCCCTTCCCCAACACCTCCGCCGACGCCTTCAACAAATCCTCCAAATCGAATACCCTTGCCGCGTTCCCGAAGAACGCCAGCTTCTTCGCTCCGCCGTTGCTCATCTCTCCCTTCCCATTACCGGCCATCGCCGCCGCCGCCGCCGCCGCCGAATACCTGTTGCTCAATCCGCCATTTTCGATTTCCTCGACCGACTTCTCCCCCGGAGTTTCCGTTTCCGGGTGCTTAATTGCCGCAATGTCAATCGAGCTTGTCTTCTTACTTCTCTTCTTCCGGCACAAGAAGAACAGAATCAGGAGGATTAAGAGAAACGCAACAACGGATCCAATCACAATGCCTGCAATGGCACCGCCGGGCAATCGTTTTTTCTTATGGTTGTCATTGTTGTTTCCGCCGCTTCCGGTGCCAGCAGTGGCCGGAGAAGTCCCGTTGCCGGCGCAAGAATCAAGTGGGAGTCCACAGAGTAAGTTCCCGGCGAATGCAGTCGCCGGCAGTGTCTGGAGGCTTTCCGGCACCGAACCATTCAAGCGGTTGAACGATACGTTGAACTGTACGAGATTTGGAAGCTTAAGCTCCGGAATCGAACCGGTGAGTTGGTTGTTCTCTAGGTAAAGCGTTCTCAACCGAGTCAAATTGTTGAACCCAGATGGGATCTCGCCGGAAAAGTTGTTCCCAGCAAGATTCAACCGGACGAGGGCGCGAAGACCGAGCAGAAACTCCGGCAAGTCGCCGGAAAAGTGATTTCCCTGGAGGTAGAGGTTCCGGAGCTCAGTGCAGGAGACAAGATCGGGAGGGAGGGAACCAGTGAGGGCGTTGAAGCGGAGGCTGAGAGTGCGGAGGGAGGTGAGGTTGCCGACGGTGCCGGTGGGGACTTGGCCGGAAAGGGAGACGCCGGGTAGGCGTAGGGCGGCGACGCGGTTGTTCTCGCACTGAACGCCAGCCCACTGGCAAGGGATTTGCTGGGTGGTGTTCCAAAGGAGTGTACGGCCGCCCACGGCGGACCGGAGGGCCAAGAGGGCCGCCGTGTCCGCCGTCAGATCTGACATTCCGGCGGGTAGAGAGAGAAGAATCTGGAGGAGGAAGAGAAGCATTGGGTGGCGATAACGAGAGACATTCTGAGACCTCATTCTCAATTTGGTTCTGGATTTGAATGGCACTGAAAAGAGGGTTTTTTTCTTCTTTTTTTTTTTGGTTTTTGTTTTATGGATTCATGGGGTTTTTGCAACGCTTGGCTGCACTGCTTTTCCCACCTCCATTGTTTCTCTGCTCATGAGTTGAGAGAGAGAGAGAGAGAGAGAGAGAGGGAGGGGGAGAGGGGGAGGGGGTGTCTTCTGTGATGTGACATCAAAAGCAATGTCCTACAAAAGAAACCCTATTCTTAATTTTTTATAAGAAAAAAGAAAAAGAAAAAAGAGAAAAGAGAAAAGAAAACCCTATGCTTATGTTTTACCGTCTACGTGATCAACCAGTCAATCTTCTTTTTTTTCATCTCTGCTTCTCATTTCTTTTCTTTTCTCCTTTAGTCCATTATTTTAATTTCTTTGCTTATTTTAATTTAGAGTTCGTTTGGAAATCAACATTAAGCGAATTCTTTTATTTTAAATTATTTTAAATTTAAAAATTTAAAAATTCATTTAATTGAGATACGAGTGATTTTTAAGTTAAAAGTTTAAAATAGTTTTAAATTAAAAGACCAAATTTTTTTTTTAAAGGTGTTATAATTTTTTAAAATTTATTTTTAAATAATTTTAT
>JAOTRH010000016.1:11490247-11612224 GCA_034768845.1 Heliamphora exappendiculata | reverse complement strand
CCTGAAATCAATAGCCACTCATGGCTGTTGGTTTCCAGGCTTCAATTGCAATTGAATGGCCAATTCAATTGTAATTGTCCAGCTATTAAAATCTGGATTTCCATGGCCAATGAAATTCACAGATTCCAACAGTTAGAATATCTCCCTTAATTATAACTACGCATGTCCCGACGTGTCCGTAAAATGGGGCGTCATAATCACTTTAAGCAAAAACTTATAATTTAAGCCAAATTACCAAAAGAATCCAAAGTAGAATATCGCACCATTAAAGAAAATTGAAGGGGGATATTCTAATGCATTAAGGGCATGTTTGATTATTTGGAGATAAAATAACGAATATAAAATACCAATAAATATAGAGGTGGATATAAAATGTGAATCTAGATATATAATTCTTACCCATGGGTATATACCATACTTGTTTTTGTATAAAAATAGATAGATATTAATATAGAGATAGATGATTGAAATAATAAATTTTCATTTATACCCTCAAAGTATCTCAACAAAAACCTCAAATAATAAGTTGCTATTGATTGTTGCATAGTATTATATATATATATATATATATATATATATATAATGAAAAGTGTATAGATGTGTATATCTATAAACTATGCAGGAAAATATAAATGTATAAAATAAAAAACAAAAAATATAAAAGAAAGCAATGAAAATTAACAAAGGAAGCAAGAAGCTGCAAATTAACAGTGGTGGCTATATGACGCGTAGAATCTATTTTTGGTGTTCTTTTAATAAAATTCTTATCCTAAAATGGGGATAGAATAAGTATTATAAAAAAATTTTAAAAAAGAGATTATTAGATAAGCTCATCGGTGAACCTTAATCCATTTATTATAATATTTTAGTAAGTTATTATTTGAATTCATATGAGATTAACTAATTTTCTTGATTAACCTAAATATTTTATATATTAAGTATAAATTAAACTTTTTAAAAAAAAATAAATAATATTAATTTGTACCAAAAACTAAGTAGAGAGTTGTTTGTGGGTTTAAAAGGAACAAAAAAAAGTCATTTGGAACAAGAGGATATCAAAAACCCAACCCTTGGTATTTCATATAATTGGATATGGCCCTCCAATCCTATGCTTCTAATCCTCCAATCAAACAGACCCTAACTGCTATATAATCCTCTCATTACAATTACCTCTATAATATTATAATGATCCTGTTGGGGATAATTGTTTATTTTTTATTTTATTTTATTTAGTTTTATTATTAGTGATTTTTTTTATCTTTTGATCAAACTATTATAAAAAAATTTATGCCAAACGGGTACAGCTGAAGAAATTTATTTCAAGAAGCAGAGAATAGTAAAAAAAACAGAATATATTACAAATAACTAAAATATAAAGAACGCCTTTTTTTTTTGCTAATATATACTGATTTTCTTTTCATTTCCTAAATTAGCCAAAAGGGAAATCTTGGCTTATAATTCGATTTATTTTTCAATATTTCCCCTTGCATTTTTCCATCTCCAAAAATCTCCACACAAATTTAAATCAGCAACATAATCCTTCAGTAACTCTTATTTTTCATCTAATAACATAACCATAGTTACCAAAAATGGAAAACCAGCCCAAAAAATGACTTGGTCACCACGCTACCATTGATTAGGTAACTAAGGCTCTGATATGCCCCATCTAATATCATGTATGTAAGTATTAGATGTGTGTCTTGTTTGTTGGAATTTCTAAATTAAATTGGTTTTATTTTTTGAATTCAATTAGCAATTGAATTCAGGCCATTTAATTGGATTCAATACCAGAATTCAATTGACAATTGAGTTCACCATTCAATTGCTAATTCAATTCTGGTGTAACTCTCCATAAGAAAAATTTTATATAAAGAGGTTCTTATAGTATTCTGGATACACACAAAGAATAGAAGGTAAATGAAAAGATATAGAATACAGTGAGAGGAGGAAGAGAGATACATATTCTGATAGTCTGTTGTGAGAGAAAGAATGACAGATGAGATACGTTCTTAGCCGATCCTTTGTGGTATTCCAACGTTCAAGTCAACCATTTTATTTTGGGAGAGTGACGCCGGTAGAAAACCTGCAACACCCTCGGTAGGCGGTGAATCATTCTTAAGAAAACTGTGTTTGCAGGGCTCAAATTGGATATTCTGTTCATGTTATTTTTTGCAATTTCGTTCTTTATAAATTCTATTTATTGTAATTATTAAAAGTTGATAAAGATGTATTTTCTGGATCACCGAACATGTTTTTTATGGTGATATATTTCTCTCAACAGTATTTTGCAAACGAATGTAATTAAAATCTTATTTACATGTATTTAGACTAGGTTGAAGTCATGAATTCATAAGAAATCTTATACGTATAGGATTTTATAATTAAATAGGGTTTATGGTATTAAGGTTTGCTTATAAATAAGAACCTTATAATTTAATTAATGTGTGGAGAGTTGAATTAAAGAAGTAAAAATATAGAGAGAAAAAAAAATATCGAAGACACGGGATAACTTTTGTGTGAGAAAGAAGAGTTTGTTTAAGAGTTTGGGATATGAAAACTTAGTATGGCATGCAATGTAATGGGCTAAGAATCAAGATTAGTTGTGTGATAACTCAACATTCTCTTTTCTCTCAGCATTATGTTACCACAATTGTGTATTATATTTTTAGAGAATACACATGTTTTTTCTTCTTACCATAGTTGTCAAAAGAATGAGTTTATCAATTGTAAAAATGACAACGTAAAAAAATACTGAATGTGCATAATTAGGTGTCTAACACTTTCTTGACTCGTAATAATAAGTTCCTCAAATCCATCTTTGACTTTACACATTAAAACAAGAGTTATTTTTAGCTAATATACCAAATATTATTTTTGGATTTTTAAATAGGGGTCCAATATATAAGATTTGTAAAAGAATTATTCCTATTTTAGATTGTTTTTTAAAATCAGATCCTATTTTATATTACTATACCTAATATGCCCCTAAACCCCATCTATGTAAAAATCGTACACCAGTGGTTGCTTCCAGTCGCCATCTCTGTCAAAACTCTACACTATTTGCCGCCGCCGCCACAACCAGTCGTCGTCACCTCCGCTACTGACGCCTTGTGCCCTCATCAACAAAACCCTAACCACTGAAACCCTAGCCATTTTCCTCTCCCTTTTGATCTTTACATTCCCCTCTCTCGCTGAAACTCTAGCCACTTTGGTCGAAACCCTAAACCCTCGCCGCCACCCTTTATAGCACTAACCATTAACGACCTCACATCTATAGCTGATTGCTCCTCTTTCATCATTAACCGTCGACAAGTTCAACTATTTTGAAGCTTAGTGAGATTTTTTAACAAAACGAAAATCTCCCAATTTCAAAATGAGAGTTCTTTCTTCGTAATTAACGAATTTTTAAAATTGTATTGAAGATATGTTAGTTAAATTCAAATTTCAAACTACCAAAGCTTCAGTTGCTCAATTTTGAAGAGAAAGCCATTGAATGAATACTGAGAAATTTGTTTTTTAAATGATACTGAGAAATTTTACAGTATCACTTTGTGCATTTCTTTGCCTTTGGAATTGATACTAAAAAATTTCACAGTATCAAATGGTTCCCTTTATAAGATCCCAAACTAACTGAGAAATTGTATTAGACTATTTTCGAATTTCTCAGTTACAAGCAAAAACATTGGACTTTGTTTTTACCATAATTCATGTAAAACTACCAGAAATAAATAAATAAAAATCGCACGCTCTTTCAAAAATTGCACAAGAATCGTGTTGCAAAAAAGAAACTGAGGTTCTTGGTTATGTTTTGAAATTGATTTTGCTGTCATTTTCTTAGTTAAATGCACAGAGGTCGACAGCGTTCTTTTCTCTTCGTCCGCCATCATATCTTGCAACCCTAACACATCTACATCGACCTCTCACAATACTTTAAAAACCGTCCTACTCTTCTTGTAGCTCTGGCCACCTGATCGCCATTACCGAAATTAGAATGCAAGGTTCGTCGAAGATCTGAATGATATTTTGTCATCTGAAAAATTAATCAAAAATCCTAATATTTGATTTCGAGATTATCTGGTGGTTAAATAAATTTCTTAAAGCATTGATTGAATTGGAATGAAATGAAAATTGCTTTAAATTGCTCTTTGATGTATCGTTCTCCGATGATTTGTGAGTGACAGAGATGATCAACGGTGACGACGAAAGCTACGACAAGAATCGATGAGAGGCAGTTAGGATTTTTAGAATAAGAGAAACTGCATCTATGATATAGATGGAAGACCAAAAAGTAAGATTGTCTTAAAAATATCTCTAATTTAAAAAGTAAGATTTAACCTTCAAAAAACTTGGCATTAAAACTATTCTTTATACAAACCTTATAAAAAAGACTACTAATTAATTAAGCCTATTTTTTAATCGTATATCCTTCAGCAATCAAAATTATTTTCTAAAAATCTTAAGTCTTTCTTTTAAAAAAAACCCTTAAAGGGCGACATGATACATCTTTAGCTCTATGCCTGGTAGCTTCTTCAATTTTCAAGATTTTTTATCCAATTCGAGCCACAGCTAAGCACAACGTGGGTTGGTAGGCTTTCCAATTCGTCCCAAACAAAACAACAAAAGAAAAATAAATAAATTAATAGTGCTTGCTTTTGTCTGCGCGAGACAATACTTGAAGTAATAAAATATGAATATAAAGAAATATATACTTAAATATTAATAATAGTAAGATAAAGTATAAAGAAATATATACTTCCAATCTAATTGCATAATTTCTCTAGAAACTCAATACAAAATTTATTGTACAATAATAAAATTTGAGAGCATACAAAAATAATAAAAATAAGGAGAAAGGTGCCATTAGAGAGCTTTCACAATATTTTAAAGGAGTTTATGACAATCACACTTTATAATCTAAATTGAAACACTTCAAGGCGACATTAGAGTGTTTTCACTTGAGTGTGAGCGGGTTGTACTGGAACAGATGGAAAAAAAATTCAATCAGTCCACTTTTAACAGAATTATTTTTTTAACTCACCACTAATCTAATCAATGGATTTAGTGATATTTTTTGACAATTTTAACCCGCAGTTGAGGCTGGTTAAAAAATTATTAAATTTTAAAATTATTTTCTTAAATTAGTTTTTAAAAAATAAAAAAATTAATTATAATTTTTTCTAAAATTCGCATTTAACAAATCAAGTAAAAAACTAATTAAAAGTATCAAGAATCATTCGACAATAATTATAATAATAACATAATTAAATATCTCTAACAATAATATTTACAATACATACTTATTAAAAAAATATTCACACTACAATACATAAAGTAATGATTAAAATTATAAATATTTTAATTTGTCTTTATAAATTATTAAAAAATATATAAATATAATTATATATATGAAGTAGAGACTCATCGTATGTAATAATGCGATAACTAATATATACTATAAACGAATTAAGTTGACGATGAGTTGAATAAATATAAACCAACAATCAACACACGCTTTTTATTTTTTCACTCAACCCACCAAGTCAACCCGACCCACTCACTAACACAACCCTTGGGATTAGGTTAGATTTAGATTGAGTTAGCAAATTAAAGCAAATTGACAAATTATCAACACATCCCTAGTTTTCACAACATTTTAAGGGAGTTTATGACAAACTCACTTTACCTATGGGAAGTGTTTCCTAGTCTAAATTGACACTTCATGAGCCAATTTCCATTCACAAAACACGAAAATTCAGAGAAACACCTAAAGTACTAGAAATTTCCTCCCTTGATATTAACAGTCTCTATGTTTTAATGCATGAAAAGCAATCAGATCATGTCAGGATACCGAAATCTTAAGACATACTCTAACGACTTTTAATGCATTAAAACAGAAAAAATTCATTTTCGAAACTGAGGATTCCATGCACTCCGAATGAGTTTCTTAGTAATCATGACTTCAACATTTACTCCAATATTTTCATTTTTTATAACTAGTAGTGTCTTTGGAACCCTAGATACATTTTTTAAACATCTTGACAATTAAGATCTAATTAACATGAACACAAACATGGAACACATCAACTTTTAAGAAACACAAGACTCGACGCATTCAGAACACGTTAGAATTTTATATTAGTTATCTTTTTTTATATGTTATATGTATAATTAACTTATTTAAAGATAATAAAAAAATATGCAATATATGACTAATTGAATTTAAAAGAAACATATTTCACTCAATAAATGTTCCATGACATATTTAGAATGCATGAGCTGCATTTGAAAAATCCAAAACACTTTTTGGTAAGCGAATCCAAAATGTTGTTACTATGACACGATTTTCCAGATTGAACGTGTTCGAACAAACCAAGAAATGTCATTGAAGCATCCGCAAAATATAAAAAAACATTACTGATATTATAAATTTTATTTTTTTAACTAAAGACACTTGAAAAAGTGTCAAACATGCTTTTAGAGATGTCCAAAGAGTGTCAATGTCCGATACGACATGTTTGATGCGTGAAAGTGTTTGTGCTTCTTAGGCCACGATTCACATAAAAAACCTTAAACACAGCCAGCTGTTGGGATGCTTTTTCAGGTTTGTGAATAAATACAAGGGAAAACTTATCAAACAACATATTGAACATTTAAGACAAAAAGGGACATGATCTTTATTGCTATATATGGAAGTAAAAGCAGTATAAAATCTCACACTGCAGGCATGTAAATCAAAAAACATTAAAAGATTCAAAACCCAAATAAATAAAACAACTCAAATCATAAAATTCTAACCCCATACTCTGGAGCTATTGGCCGTTTGAAGAAAGAGCACATCCTGGGGCATCTTCAGTCTCAAGCTTTCTTTTATGTCTGCAAGGGAAGTAAACAAAACCAAATTACTTCCAGAGTGACACGATATTAAGCTAACGTTGAATTAAAGGAATAGTATGAACATACATTTACAGGGTATACGAACAACAGTGAGGTGGTAGGTTCCTCGATAAGTTTAAATTGATTAAGTTACAACAACCCAATCCCGAGTTTTGACCGGATAGTTATACATTATGATTTGTCGGTGGATCATCCTTCCAACCTTTAGTCAGCAAATCATAGTTGATTGATGCGAGCTGGGATAGATTCTGAAGAGTATGAGCAAACAAGTCAGCAAAAAACAAAAATCGATGAAATCTCAGGGCAAAGAAATGTGGATGGAGATTGAAGAAGATATATTATTCTTGCGCTCTTGCGAGCATAAGACAGGCTAATGTTGTGGGTTGATGCCTTGTATTTAACCCGGTTTCTCTTATAACCCGTTCACGACTCGTGCAACCCATAGGTCCAGCCCGATTCGTCATATTAGGATTTTTTTGGATATATATATATATATATGGTATTTTTGACTTTAGAGCTTCATATGAGAGTTACAGAAACTGCTGACATATTGTATTCTCCTCTTTGATAGTGCATCTTCTGCCGACTTTTGCCGATAAGGCTTTAAGCTGAATTTCTTGTTCTTGTGTGATTGCGTGTGTGCTATTTTCTCATTTGATTTGGTTTAGACATAACAGCTAGCAATACATACAAAATCCTGATACAGGAATCACTTGCAAAAGCAGATTTAACTCACAAGTCACAACCTTTGTCCAATTATTTGCTCGAGTTCATCTAACTGTGGATGGAACTAAAACGAGGCCACAAGAAGAAAAGAAAAAGGCAACAACTATACTGCTATCCAATTTCAAGCCTAAGTTCCATGCATTGAAGCTATAAATTTGCCAGTTGTATGTGAAACAGGTGAGACACAACAACAAAACTGAAAGGAAGAGAGGTAACAGAACAGAGCAAAACAAAACAAAATAGTGGATACTTATCCTGCCAACTAGTTGGCTCAAAGATACCTTAAATGAGAAATTACTGAAGGAGTAGTTGACAGAAGAGCCTGATTCAAATTCTGCAAGAACCCGGCATTCATCTCCCTGTTCATTATTGTCACCGAAAAGAAAATAAATCCAAAATACTCTCACTAGTAAAGGTAAAAACCATCTCTTGATTGTGGTCAATTACGGTACCAGTTCATCGTGGCGATTGCTTAAGCAACTGCTGCTGCCACTTGTGCTACCATTATCACTGTCCTCGAACTCGCTGTCTGCATAAACATGTTCATCTGAAGGATTCCACGTGTAGCGACTTGTAAAGTAGCTGGTGTCAAGAGCACTCTCGGAGGCGGGAACAAATGCAGCCTGGGAAAAGTAATGAACTTCAAATTACATTCAAAGATCTCAAACAAATTTTAATGCTATAGAGTGGGTTTGGTATTATTAAAACTAGTTGCTGCTTATAGATTGTGGCTGAAATGATTATTGATTATAACTTCAAGCACAAGTTATTATGTTTGGGATAGCTGATTGATTATGGATTTCAGTAGTAGAGTTGCGTTTGAAGTAAAAGCTATAAAAGTTCTTTTTATTGAGTAAATGCCTATTTTGCCCTTCAATGAGGGGTTTTTTCCTCATTTAAGACTTCCAAAATGATAATTTAATTATTAATATTCCTTCTAAAAGTGGTATGTACATACAGGAGTCAATAATAAAGTGGCATTGGTGTAAATAAGTGAAACACTAGGAGCAATTTTGTCCTTGTGGCACAAATATCCTATTTTCGTGATAAGCAGAAGCTTTTTTGCTGCTTTTCAAAAATAGCCTTTCAGCCCAGCAAAATAAGCTGGCATAAACTACAAGCTGAGTAGCTTAAGCACAAACAAACACACCAGCCCAACATTTTTTAAGCTGAAAGCTGAAAAAACAGCAAAAATAAGTTTTGCCAAACACCCAGTATGAATTTATCTATATTATGAAAGATATGAAAAGCAACGCACCTTCTGCCTAGCGAGGGTGTCCCAATTAATGTCTCTGAAAAATAGATGCTGCTTCACCTGGATAAGAAGTTGTCCCAAGTTATTCACATACCAAATTTACTTACCAGAACATGAAGTCAGAAATAATGAAGATAGCCACATATCAAACTGTCAAAAGAACCAAGATCACCTCCGATGCTCCTCTTGCTCCTAGTCTCTGATGAGGATCTTCTGTCAATAACCTACAAAACAAATGTGCAGGCAAACACTCAATAACTACCTCAACTGGCTACAAAATGGGTCAACCAAAAATCAAGTAATTACTGTGTAATAAATAACCAAAATAACTGAATCATAAAATTGTGAATCATACAATCAACAAAGTTCTCCTTACCGATCAATGAGATCTTGTGCTTCGTAACTCATTTCTTCAAGTGCTCGTGGCCAAGGTATTTTTCGGTTGAGAATATTATCAAATATTGTCTACAAGGAAAAACAAAGAAGAAAACCATAGGGAACTCAATCAAAACAGTAATGAGCATTACCCAAAGATATCTAAAAACTTCCGAAACAGACATTTTCTGTAATACCATAGAATTATTCTAGGATGTATACACAGTTATTATTAGTACCTAAGTGGTAATTTTTCAATGTTATACACAATTATTATTAGTACCTAAATAGTAATTTTTCAACGTTCCAAATGCTCCATATGCGAGGCTTATTGAGTTCACTAGAAAATTATATTACTAGGAAATAAAAGTTAGTAACAGCTTCCTAACACCGAGTTCAATGATTTATTTAGACTCAACTCAAGCAACGAAACCTTAGCCCAATATTAGATAGTATCATTTCATTCTCTGATTTACTTGGTCGTTTATTACGTGGTAATCAATTTCCTTGCATTGATGGCACCCCAACATTAGGTAATGGCCATTTTAGAATTCTGGCAAAGGCAAACATACCCATTGTTCCCAAATGTATCCTGGAAAGTTTGAAACAAAACCATTGACAAATTATGAAATTAAAACATCCACCGAGAGAAAAGAAAATAAAAAGCTAGCATGTGATTCAACTTTTAGAGTAGAACATCATAAATTTTGGGAGAAAAATGGATGAATTATCGTAGCAAGACTTGAACTACCATTTGTCCACCAAAAGTTCTCTATAAGTACCAATCTACATATTCATGAACGCATTCACAATGAGTGCATGATCCGCATACAAATATAAGAAAATATAATAGTTCGTTGCCCACAACCTATATCATCTCGTACACATTTTCTGCAATTTGATTAATACATAAGAACTAGAAAGCTAGATAAGTGTCGTCCAAACCCATGAGCAATGTATAAAAACCAACAATGAAATTCAACAAATGTCAGCAGCATTGAAGGAGTGTCAATGTATGACATGTGTCCGACATGGAGGCGCCTCGGTGTTAGTGTCTGTACTTCTTAGCTAAAGGAAGTTGTAATTTTACAATTTTAGCCACACAACCAAGTAGTGTAAATTACATTAACACCATTTTGGTTTCCAACAAATACATGAATATCCCTTAGTGAGTATTGGTGTAATTTCTCCTAATTAAATACGACTATTTAAAGGAAAAAGTCACCATATTAAAATATATATATTTTCCCTTGGCCAAATAAAAAGATCTAATATCCAACAAAATCTTGCCGCCTCATGCTTTTAGTAAGACAATAACTAAATATATTGAGTTCCTAATATCGATGCAGTCCTGATTTTAGGTAAAGTAATACGCGATCATTTATAGAATCACATAATATGCACAAAGAATTAGAGAGACAAATACAGAACATTAATGCCATTACACTGACACGCCAACACAGAATTTTTCAAAAAAAAAATTGCACATTTATATTTTATCATTTAAAAGTATACTATTAGAATCTTATAATTCACGATACAGTTCATGATTTGATTCAAAATTATGCATAAATCAATACGAAAGAATAAGTGAACCTATTTTGCAATAGAGTCTTGATGGATCTTCACAAGTCGATTCCCGACTCGATTCACTATTTACGATCCATTTAAGATCTAATAAATTTTGAGCCCCTGTTTACAACGTTTTAGTTTTTTTTTTTTGAAAATATCACTAAGTTGTATTATGAAAATAAGAAATAACCAATCATAATTTATGTTGAATCATGTGATTCTCGATTCGATTCGATTCATAATTCACAAACTAAGATTTCATCATGATTCTTGATTTGATTTGATTCGATTCGATTCACGCTTGACAAAACTAAAATTTGAATTCATGATTTGACAACTATATTTAAAAGTAATATGAAATCATTTTCACATTCTATAAGTTTGGACAAAAGGCGCCTAATATTTATCTTAGAATTTTTTTCATAAACAAATTGGAAGTTTTGAGATTTATAAATGTTAAAACTAAAAATTTCAAATAAGTGATTAATATTTATAAAATATACATTATTTTTATAGGATCGTCAAGCTTTTTTGGGTAATATTCACGATTACCATTTTTTGTTTTTGTTTTCAGAATTTTTGTATATTTAAAACAAAAACACATTTGAATTATTTTTGTTCTAAAAGAATGTAAATAGTTTTCAAAATTTTACTAAATTTTTGTAAACAAAAAAATATGTTTCACCAATTTTGTAGATAACTTTTCATTTCCTCATCTCTCCTTCATCACTTCTAATCATTCTTACCTTTAGCTACCATAACCGACCATCATTTTTGGCCATGATCTTCGATCACCATTTCCAGCCACTACGGCCAACTGTCGACGGCCACCTCCACCAACCACCTTTCCCACCAACTACCACCTCCTCCCATTGACTGTCAACGATGGGAATTGCTAGTCACTATCATCACCACTACAACACTACTTCTACTTACTGACTACCACCTCTCCCCACGCCTACCACCTCTATCTACCACTTGCATCCCATCAGTCATCACTTCCACCCACCAACTCTCCCCACAAGACGGCATCTCCACCCACCACATTTCCCTATCGGTTGTCACATCTACTTGCCAGCTGTCACCTCCACCCTTCATTGTCGGCCACTATCGTCGTCACCACATGCGGCTATTATTCTTGACGACTTCGCGTACCTCCATTCACTACCTCCGGGCTTTGATGACCACCTTTATCAACTCTTACACCTGTGAGCTCCCTAACCTCATCATCATTGGCCACTTTCGCCACATCACCTTCTGTCGTCGTTGTCGCCCATCATCACATTCGGCCATCATTCCTACCTCTGACATTGCTCTTGGGCGACTCCTCTCTTGCTAATGACTCGCTCTAACTACATATTGTTTCAAAATAAAATTTTATAAAGAAATATACCTGTCAAATGTGTTTTTGTTTTAGTTTTCTAGAAAAACAAATGAAAACATTTTCTATTTATTGGAAAAAATAAAAAACTGCAAACATTACCAAACAGTGTGTTTCATGTGTTTTAAGTGAGGACATGTACACATCCCACAAGCATCATAAGCAAGTTTCATCCCAATTTTTTGAATATTAAAAAAAATCAATGTTATGCATTTAGACAAGTGTCCAACAAGTCTAAACCATCGTCCTGGCCTCACTCTAGCTATTTTTCTTCTATGGGATCCCGCAGTCCAAACTAAGTTTCCGATGTGGAATAGGGGTCAAGACCCTGTCAGGAACCGGCGGCTAACTAAGTGCTCCTAGAACCATGTGAAATGAACTCCTATTACACGGCTCATTAACTCTTCCAGAATGCGCTTTTAGAATAAGATTGTTCTTCCTTTTTTTAGCTGCTTCTTCCCTAGAGGTTTAAGACTCACTATGAACTTCCTTACCTCACACTGGGTGTACTTAGGACTCACCGCTTCTAGTTTTTAGTTGCGGACACACAACCCTTTTAGAATTTGCTCTTTTAGTTTGTACATGCCTTAACTAATTGATAATAGTAATGGTTATTAATTTAGGTCAATCATCACTCTTAAACTTTGCCCTTTTTTCTTACTAAAGTGGTAGAGTTAGATTGGTTTATATATTATTATCATATGTTCATTTAATTCTTGTGAGGAAATTAATTAAAATGTATTCTAATGTAGTTAATGTAAATAATTTTTTTCTTCCACAAAAATGGTACTCAAATTATACTTAGCATGTTGCATTTCACTATAACGACACATATTGCATTTCACTATAACGACATGAATGTCCTTATACCTCCATCCAACAAGGATATTTTTGGAATTTTTATATGAATAATAATCTAATATATCGATGAGTGCATTCTTTTGGCATTTTTGTATAAATAATAATCTAACATATGTAATAAGAGCATTTGGCATTTTAAATATTGTTGACATCACGACTTTCGATTGGTCAATCAAAATTCTGTTAACACAAGGAGTGTCCCTGCATATTGTTCGCAAAAGTCATGTTTCTATCTAATTTTTAAAAGGAAACAATGACCTTTTATTTGTAAAAAAACCTCGGAGGTGTGGGTGCAATTCATCCTAGTTTTGTCATATCCAATTTCAGAATGACTTTGTTTATTTTCTGACCATGTAGCAGATTTTTGCATCTTACACAAGAAAAAAGATTTAAATATTGCAATAACATCAATGCTCAAGAGAGCTAAAGAGAAGCCTCGGATTGACTATCTACAAAGTTTAAAGATTCCGCTTTATCAGATCTAGAAACAAGAGAAAAAGTGAAACCCTGTGAATAATAGGAGGACCCAGTAAAGAGGTATAGATTTTAAAATATCTTCAGCTTAGGATTAGACTTTTGGGTAAACATTAGTACAAAACAAGGTTATATTGAAATTCTTGGAAATCTTTTTGGTTATTTGCATACTTATTTACTTTGTTTTGTATTGTTTCATTTTGGTTTTTTTTCTTCCCTCTTTTCTGTTTTGGGAGGGGGGAGGTTGTATGAGAAAGCAAAAGAGAAACAAAAGTTCACGAGTCAAATTCTAACCTGAGGATGCTCTGCATTGAAAGGCGGAATGCCAACAATCAGCTCAAATAGGATAACGCCGACAGACCACCAATCTGCAGTTGTGCCTGAGGAAAATGGTACGGTGTAACATGGTGAGTTCCACCACTCTAAGAATCAATCAACCAAAGAAAAATGGCAACCTTGCCAAATAATGACAACAAAACCACTAATGTGGAGTGCCATTTTTGGATTCCATGTATTAGCACCATAAATTTAAAACCATTGCGGTAGTAAGAGCAACAAAACTTGTGTACTTGAATTGATAATTGATATTAAGCTTTGAAAACAAAAGAAAATGGATGAATTCCCCCCAGTATAAGGCAAATGATAAGAAAGGCGATTATAACACCACTAAATGAGAAAAAAGTCAAAACGAACCATGCCCGGTCCCTAAAAGAATCTCAGGTGCCAAATAGTCAGGTGTTCCAACAGCAGAACGTTTCTTCCGCCTTTCTCGCTGATGCTCAGACACAGATAACTGAGGTTCATCCTCTGCCAGTAGTGATGTCCCACTAACTGCTGGACCGGATAAATCATCAGTGCTGTTGATCAGACCAACCTTTGAAAGCCCAAAATCTGTTAACTGTACATAAAATGAAAAGGTCTTGTAAACTTAACCAAGAAAAAAAATGACCTAAGTATGGGGACGGGGCGAACTGTAAATCCGATGATCAGCCAAAGTCAAGTTCACATTACAATGAAATATGACAAAAAAATATTGAAATAGTTGAATTATTGAAGGAACACCACTCCCAGTTGAAACTTGCCGTCTTACTATTTTTCATACTTATCTCAATATGGTTTTGTAAGTAATAAACTAAACATATAAACAGACCAGAGGTTACCCACGCATCTTGGAGCCCAAATTTTTAGAAGCCAAGTCAACCATTATGCCTATGGATTTACTAAAAAGGGTAAGAATAAAAGTTCAATAACAATTCTAGTTATATTCAAATTTATAACTGCTTGCGAACTAGATAGCATAGACATGGACACAATAGGATAAGAACATGTTGATATGAAAAATCCTAAAAAGGGAACAGAATGGCAAGGTCATGACATGTTATTTTATTTTACATTGTTCCTGCATATTCTATAAGAAATATATGTAATTTAATTTGTTATCGAAATAATGGTAAAAAATTGCAAAATGTTAAAGATGAAACTCCAAAATTCTCTTGCACGTTGCAAACCGTTACGACTTGATTTCCTACTGCATTTTTTTTCATCTTTGTTACTACATTCTTATCTTAGAAGTTCATTTTGTGGTTTTTCTTTTTTTCTTATTCTTTTTCTATAAGTAAAGATGTCAAATAAAATAAAGAAGGGCCAAGGGAGTACCACCCAAGTACAGATGTCCATTGTAGATATTCGATTAATCGTTTACCGAATGTATTCCTTTTAAAAGTGTTTCAAATAGATTTGAGAAATGTAAGTCACTTTCCCAAGAATGCAGGACACTGTTCCTATTAAAAGATTCACCAAGTCAGACTATATGTAAAAATGTATGAAATTTCTTTCCTAAAATAGGACACAGAGAGAAAGTGTCGACACACTGTGAATTTTTTTCCCAAGAAGTGGCTGCGTGCACCACATATCCGACATGGACATGAAGCCCCCACCCCAAAAAAAAATTAAAAAATAAAAAATAAATAAATAGTACCTGTGGTACTTGGATTATATATCAAACGAAATGAAAGGAAGGAAAAAGTTGAAAATGTTCACCTTGATATGACCATCATGTGCAATCAACAAATTGTCGGGCTTTAAATCACGATGAACCACCCGAAGCGAATGTAAATATTCCAAAGCAAGCACCTGCCCGTAATTCAATATCATATAAAGACTAAAGCATATGGAAAACAGTAAAATTACTTCCAAAGAGAGAGAATCTTACAACTTCTGCAATATATACACGGGCAACATCTTCATCTAAGCAGCCTAAACTTCTCAATAGTGAATACAAATCTCCTCCATTCAAGTACTCCATCACAAGATACAAATTTTCACGACAAGTAAATGAATAGAAGAAGCGGACCTGATATATTTCACATTCAAGTTAGAGTGAGATAACCATTTGGTAAGGTAATTTTATTTTAATCGCTACACCTGCTCACCACAAAAGGATTTCGAACTGATATTAAAATATCACGTTCTGCCAAGATACTCTCAACGGCATTTTTACGAATCATATCTGCCTTTTTAAGAACCTGCAGAAAATTACCAATGATATACAATATGATTAGAATCCACTCCCCTTCATTCCTCTGAAATAACAACTGTTGTATAAAGCAATAAGCAAATGCACAAAACACTAACAAGATCGACCCCTGTTTTGAATAATATCAGCTTGATTAACGGGTTCAAATCCTGTAGTGTAGTTCTGATCGATATCCAAAAACCTAGAAAGATAATAAATAACACAAGAAAGACAATATTTTAATAATTAGAGGGGCCACCTTTCAAGCACTAGCACACTATTCAGCACTCCCCTCTCTTTATCTCTTGCTTTTTCTTCTTTTCCTATATAGGCTTATTAAGAACAGAATAACATCATAGTGAACAAGAGACTTGAGAGACTGCGAAGGAACCCTCCCTCTTGGTGAATTTTACTACTTCCATCTTTGCTACAAATGAAAAATGTGTCGTTTAATCTTCTTTTCCCATTTATTCATTTACTGAGCATGCATCCTATTCCCCTTATGCTTAGCTTGCACTATCTTGTTTGGACCATTGACTATTATTACCCATCACGTAGATCACTTAGAATGGAAAGCCTGACTTCCTCAACCTTATTACCATTGTATTACCCTCCAGCTATGATTGTTTCACCTTATTACCATTGTATTACCCTCCAGTTATGATTGTTTCTTCCTCTTTCTTTTTCCGGTTACAAATTGAAGCATGTTATTTTGAAGTTGATTAGAGGAACCTAAGAGCTTTTATGTATAATTTTTAGTATGATTAACTTAATTTATTGACCATCATTCAGTGTCAATTCTCTGAGGATGCTTCATTATTTTTTAACTAACTACCAAGAATTGAATTCACGAAAATTTTGGTTCTTCCACTTTTATTCCTTGTGCTTAGGGTGGTAGTCAAGTCAAAGTACAAATGGAATTATAACTCCAGACAGACCCTAGGTTGCATCAACTTCAATATCGAAGCAAGTCCTATGTATTTATGTACATACAAGGTAATTGATAAAATGTGTATGAGCATCTAGTCCACTTGGAGCCAATGGCTTTCTCATCCTGAAGGTTTAGCCATATATTACTTTTCTATTATTATAAATTTATAATAAGAATATGAAATTAATATAAATAAAGTAAAATGTAGCATTTGTAGAACATAATACACACACACACACACACAATAGTGTGGTTAAGTTGAATTCTTGCAAAAACTTCTTCAGAAAATATATATTCATCATTTTAACATTATCTAGCCATGTCATGACTCGTGTAGGAACCACACATAGCGTAGGAACCACACATTAGAGATCAGTCCTTCTAGAGTCCCAATCTGCTGTCTTAGGCCACACTTTTGCATATTTCCATATTGGAGTAATTGTACTTTCATATTAGATTTATTAGTGTCATTTCCAAGTCAAATTTCAATTTTAAAGCATTCCTAAAATTTTTAGTCTCATACTTGCTATCATCCATAAGGGTTTTAACATGGTAGTGCTCAGAGACGACAATAAGTGAATGAAAATGCAAGTGATCAGCGGCCACATTCATTTTTTATAATGTGCAAACTGGATAGCATCAGAAACTTTTTCCCGAGGAGCCAATCATAAACCTGCAATGCCAAAGAACTCCCGACACCTAACTCGTGCACGGGAAGAGTGGGGTACAAAGTCAGAAGATGAAATTGAGACTAAAGGGTTAGTATAAATATTGAGGATTTACTGGTCCACCCAACTTTGATGAGTCTTAACTATTTCTCTGAGTTTCCAGATCAGAGAGATCTCAAGGGAATGAATGATGTTCGTGATCTATAAATGATCAAGCAAATAACGTTGACTGTAACCACTGAAGTTAAGTCTATTTTAGGATTTACATGCCAAGTTGCTATTAGAGTATGTGAACATTCATTGAGAACTTCTGTTCTAATGGAAGTATATTCCCATAATCAATGACTGAGCTACTGCAAACCATCAACCTGCCCCCAGAAATAACGCAAATGAAGCATGTATCATGACTCTAGCAGTGCAGATCTGTTTATGTATGGAGCAACAGTAATTATAAACAATCCCCATGAAGTCAGCACAGCAGCTTCATGCAACCTTTGTTGTCCAGCTTCTTTATTGCATATATTGCATGCAGAAAATCTCTAAAATAACTTCTTAGAATCTCAAGAACTGACAATAACAATCAACAAAGAAAATGTATACCACACAATAATTATTAAAAAATTAAGAAATGTATTATCAACCTACACGTGTACACACCTACTTGAAAGCTACACCAACTTAAATGACACATGCATGGTGTAGCCAAGTTGGAACATCAAGTTTAATATAGAAACGAAAAGCGGGTAAAAGAAGAAGAAAAGAAAAAAGAATTCTATGAAGAAGGTTTAGATACCTTTATCGCGAAGAGGTCCCCTGTTGTTCTCTTTTTGGCCAAAAAAACCCGACCAAATGCCCCACGACTAATAGGTTTTATGATCTCAAAATCATCTATAGATGTGCGATCCTTAGCAGAATGTATTGGGCTGGTTCTCAAGCTACGCACTATATCATCTTCCATGGGTGCATCTTCATCAATGACCGTACTTGTTATATCAACCTTCTCATCATCAACAAGCTCACAAAGCTGTAGGTATTTCTCCCTAAAGGATCACCACTCATTACCTTCTACTTAATTAAACTAACTGTCCCTCAGAACAGTCAGCAAGAAATGAAAAACTGGAAAAGGAAAACGAAATGACAGGAAAATAACTTGTCCCCCGTTTGGTTGTCTGGGAAAAAGAATATCAAAAATAAAATAAAACATTGAGGAAGCAACTTGGTCTGTTTGGTTTTGGGGAGAAAGATCAAGAGAAAGAAGATAAATATAGACTTCTCACA
Organism: Heliamphora exappendiculata; assembly: GCA_034768845.1. Lineage (NCBI taxonomy): Eukaryota > Viridiplantae > Streptophyta > Magnoliopsida > Ericales > Sarraceniaceae > Heliamphora > Heliamphora exappendiculata. Next base: position 11,593,294 of record JAOTRH010000016.1, on the reverse strand, counting down.
ATTTTCAATGGAAACCGCATTTCTTCACTATCTTATGTCTTTTCCAACATACTTATCTATAGCAACCAAACAGAAAAATAAATGAAACAAATTCCTTTCTATTTATGTTCCTCCAACCATTGTTTCAAAGAACCAAACAAAGCTTATGTCAAGGATTAAAATTTCGCTTCGGTGTGCTGTTTCGACTAATATGAAAACGGAAACATTTCAAAATGCTTCGGAAACGTTTAGAAACATATGGTGAAATCTATTTACTAAAGCCTAACAATTAATTAATTAAACATACAGAGATTTAGGTAGTTATCCACATTAAAAAAAAACTTGTAAACCATAAAATCAATGTTTCCATGAATTAATTTTTTATGAATAATCAAATGCTTAATTTCATTAAATACAAGAATAAACAATTAAACGTTATAGCCCAATAAAATAAAGAGTAAAAGTTTACTTAGGTAATACGAATACTATAAATAATATAATTTATTTAGATATATTGTACAATGTTTTCCTCTGTTTCGAAAGAAATGCTAGAATTTTGTTATTCCACTAGTATTTCATTTCGATTACTTACGTAACAAAAACATTTTGGCCATTTCGATGGGAACAAATGAAAATCTTGTTTCTTGGCCTAAATATTATGGAAACTTCTCAAGAAAATTGTCAAGTGAAAGTTAAAATGCAAGTATTCAAGCCACTAAGAGACTCACCGAATCATCTTCTCTATACGAGCTCCAAAAGTCTCTACTGTAAGAGCATCCAACTTTCTTCTCTCAATAACAACCCTCAAGTCCTCAAGACAAGTCAGTAAATACGACAAAGAGCGGTCATCATCCAAGGGGGTATTTGCAACACATCGAGCAATATCAGCAAGTTCACTCATCTATATCATCAATAAGAGTTTTAATAGCTTGACAACAACAACCGCAAATTGTGAATAAAAAAAGGAATTCATTGTTGTCTATCAGCTGCTACTGTAAAAAAATAAAAGATGTAATAAAACAATGATACCCACACAAAAAAAAGCACAATGTTCAATAAAAAACAGGTCAACTGTAGCAATAACCTTAAATTCTAAGCTCCATAGATTCCAAATTAGTAGCAATATTATTAGTTCTATTTAGTGCTATTCTGAGATAGCTGACAAATATGAAAACTAGCACAACAGGTCATAAATACATGACTATAAAGACTGATGCCACAATGCCATAATACAGCCCTTTTCTGGGATAAAAGCCACCAGAGCATATAACATAAATTACATAATTATCATCTGTTTTATCTCTACTACAATGCTCTTCTGTAACTAGCTCTGCTTACATCACAATGATATGCATTTGAACCATAGTGGAACTCTCACTGCAGCAGCTATATAGGCACACAAGAGCTGGACAAAAGGGAACCAAATGTTGCCAGAAATATATGACTATACAGGTTCAGATTTGTTAAACATTGATTCACAACCCACAAAAACTATGCAATGGAAATTAGAGAAATTTTACAGGGAAAGATAGTCCTATAAGTCCAGAGTTATCTGTTCAAGTCATGCTTTAAGAATTGTCAGGATTGTCATTGATTCACTGGTTTTGTGCGCGGTGAGAAGGTTGATTCACAGACTTGGAGTCCCCAGGCGGGTTTTCGTCCAAGCTAGGGATGCTACCATCAGTGACCTTTAGGAGAGCCTGGAGGATACCGAGATTTTTCGGGATTTGTCTTCACATCCTTCGGTTGTTCATCCTTTGAGGAAGGCCAGGTGGGGATGGTTCTTAGCATTGCAAGATTGTCAGCGAGCTCGCCCAGAGTTCCGATCTTTTATCGAGGATGTGGGCTTTCGCAATTTCTTATTGATCGATCCATCCCGTTATCAGCATGCCCCGCTGCAGGCTTTGGTTGAGCGTTGGTTTAGCAAGACCAACACTCTTCATTTGGTTGACTATGAGGTAGGTATCACACATTTGGACTGGGCAGTCATTACTGGGATCAGATTCCGAGATACTTCCGTACCCCGTGGTTCACGATCTGCTTTAGATGCCCAGGGGATCTTGGGCATTTCTCCAGAGCAGTTAAGGAGAGGACAGCTGCCAGCATCCGGCCTGTCGTACTGATGTCTTCTATCAGGAGGTGCATATGGAGCTTACTGTTGATCAGATTCGCCGACGGCTCCTTTTGTACTTGATCTGCTCTTGCTTCCTAAGCAACAACAGTTCCTTGTATCCTTGTGATTATATCAGCCTGGTGGACTTCCCCTATTCTGAGGGTGGTGTCGATTATGACTGAGGAGGTTTCACCTACACATGCTTCCTTCAGTCGATGCGCCGAAGGGTGGTTTCTCCAGATGTTGTTCATGTCGGCTTTTGGCCTTTTTTTATCTGATGGTGCTATGAGTATCTGGCGCTGGCATGCCCAGAGTACGAGGGAGGAGCTCCTGATCTATTTCCCCGGGCTCGGAGCTGGAGGATGTGATTGCCGGATGAGAGCGGGGGGCTCGGTTGGAAATTACCAACTTTACTGCAGTTCGTACTGGGCTGGAGCTCTTGACAGTGTCGAATATCAGCTGGCACCCCTTCACGCAGTTGGTTGAGGCTCGCGGATTTGCTTGAGAGGTTGCTTTATCCTCTATATGGGTCGGCTTTCAGAGCTTTACGTCATGGGAGCTGTATATGGGGGAGCATTGTTGGACACAGTTGGCTGGGGTTCCCCACATTCCTGTTCACCCTCCTCGGATCACCTGGGGTTGGGTTGACTCTGTTTCTGAGATAGAGCCCTCGCCGCCGGTCGGTGTCCATGCCTTGGAGCTGTCTCGGGAGCCATCTTTCGCAGGGGAGCAGGTTCAGGTCTTCATGCATTTATCCATTGGTTGATTTACATCTATTTACCCGGTGGTTGGAGGGCAAGTCCTTGGGGCTTGCTTGGTTGACTTCTGGATGCAGCATCAACATCACGAGGCTACCCTTCACTCCTCGATAGAGTGTCAGGCCACTATCGCTGTGTGTTTCAACTGTATCCATGGCATGGAGGCTTTGCTGATCAGCCATGTATGTTCTGAGTTTATTTGTTTAGCTTTTACCTTCCTGCCTCGATATTTTCGTCATTACTTTATGATTTTATATTGTCTATGTCGAGGTCTGTCTGCCGATTCTAAATCCCGACCACCAAGTTACACGCCGACTCCTCCCCCTCCGGAGACATCTTCTCGGGGTCCTGCAGCTCCTGTTGTTGTTGATCCAGTTGTTCCAGCTCCGGATTTTGAGTATGCAGCCATTGCTCCGGATTTTGAGGATGCATTGCAGCCATTGCTGTCGTTATTGTTGGTTCCCTGCTCAGCTATGAACACCCTCCTTTTCAGGATCTTTCTCAGGCCCCTTAGAGTTTTCTCTTTTTTAATTCTTTTCTTTTTCATGGATATGTTTATTTAAACTCTGTGATTTCTGACATTCATGCCCATTGTACCTGCTCTATTGCTTTTTGCATATGTTTTACTGTTCTTTTGCACCCCTTTTATTTCTGCGATGAATGCCTTTTATTGCTATGGAATTGGACATCTGGACCATTTCACTTTTGTAGGGACAGGTTATTACCATCGCGATGCCTTTTGCCGGGCCTGCCCGGAACAGCCTGGTTGGGTGGTATTCTTCATTTTTTGCCAAGGAGAGGGATTACTTTGATATTCACATTGGGGGTCTCAGGAACTTGTTAGACATTTCCCCCTCTCCAGGTCTGATTGCTGCTATCGCACCGTTCTGGTGCTCAGATCTGAGTTTGTTCATATTCCGGTTCTGCGAGCTAACCATCCTGCCTGAGGAGATTCCTGCGAATGAGCCCCTCTTTGGATTCCATTTTCGAGCCCCCCATTCAGGGCAGTTCTTCCGTGCGGGTAGCCAGACTATTGGGGTTGCGGCGTAGGTCCTTTGTTTGCAAGGTGGGGGGGGGGGTGCATCAATATTGCCAGTGGCCTTTTTTCTTGGACCGTTTTGAGCGCGCTGAGCCCAGGGTGGCTTTTGAGAGTAATCTATTTGGTCGTATGGGTTTTACACTCCCCGAGCCAGAGCTCTGGCATTGGTCTTGCTGGGGGAGTCTTCTCTTTCCCCAGGCTGATGGAGGGATTGATATTCGGCTTTGCATTTTGATCGAGCAGGTAGTTGACAGGTTTTCCATCACCCCGATGGTAGTGGCCAAGACCTTCCGGGGACTGTCGGTTGCTCGCGATGATTTGGGTTGTTTCTTTGGGGGCTGTCTGGAGCTCCTACTTCTCTGGACAGTCAGTCATTGCACCCTGCATGTGCGCTGGTTCCGCATCAACTCGATTTCTCAGTTTGTACGGCGACTGCTGCGGCATGAGGGACTTGTCCCCCAGGATGAGCAGTTATGGACTGAGGCATTCTTAGGATTGTCTCCCGATACCGTGGTCTGGTATTTGGGAGTTTTTGTTTTGTTCGGTGTGCTTGAGTCCTCTACTGCTTTTTCCTTCATTCTGCTTGTGGATGCACATGATGTTGTATCGATATACCCCAGGCGAGTGATGCGCCAGTACGGGCTTTCCCAGGATGTCCCAGTGATAGATAGAGGAGGCTCCTGCCACGAGGATCCAATTCTTGGAGAGGGTGCCAGAGGTGGTGCTAGCCTTAGATGCTTGGACCCATACGACTTTTATACCAGTTTTGGCGTTCTCGGAGACTCCTTGATGTACTCCGACTTATCGTGATTGGCTGAGGGGTCAGATGGGGGAGGCCTCCACATCGATATACCAGAGCCTCTTCGTGGGCCTTTTCCTTCGGAGGTTTACCTGGGATATGCCAAGGTTATGCGACTTTTTACAGTGGTCCTGTGGGTATTATCAGAGTAGAGGCCAACCTCAGGGCTTCCTTCGATTGCCAGCGTGCTGTAGCCAGGGATCTAATCAGAGAGTTGGGTGTTTCGGAGGTTAGTCTTCTTATTATTACTGAGGAGAGTGATCGCCTCCAGCTGGAGAGGGATTCTTTGATTGATGATAGGATCAGGGTTGACCGGGAGCATGTAGAGCAGGAGACAGCAAGTGCAGCGGCAGTGATAGAGAAGGACTATGTGTTGGTTCAAATGGATATACTGAGGGGGCGGCTTGATGCCATGCGTTTAGAGCTTGATGGCGTTCGCAGCCATTTGGGTATGACCCAGATTTTACAGTTTCAGGTATCGAGCATCGAGGCTCAGCTTCAGGTTTTTTCAGAGGGCCGGTTGCAGGATCACACCAGGATTGCTGGCTTGGAGAGGGACATGATTTTTTAGGAGTCAGGTGGCAAGCTGCTCCTTCGAGTCACAGATCCAGATGGACCGTTTTCTAGCCGAGGCAGCGCAGACTGCCCAGAATGATTTGACAATTTCTCCCGAATTTGATGACCATGTGACCCAGGGCTTCTACGAGGACCTGGCTTTGCTCTTTTTGATTGTATATAAGCGGCACCAGCACTCGTGAGGAGTTGAGCTTCCCCAGCCTTTTTGTTCTTGCAGATTTTTTGGGTTAGTAGTTCACTGTGATGTACAACAGTTTATTTGCATATGAAAATCTTCGCAAATATTGTAAATACCTTGCTTTATACATAAACCTTTTTAGATAGCAGAGATGCTTCGATTTGAATTTACTAGCTTTTTATGACGTGCTGGTTTGGATGCTTTTTGATTTTGACCACGATAAAGGTGTTCTTGGGATGTCCTTCAATTGTCTGGCGATGCTCTTCCTTTGAACATAGGCAGTTTTTTTCTTAAACCGTTTTTTCCACTACTGCCCTGGCGGGTTTTCACCAGTGTTGGTCACGTCATTGTTACGCAATAGCTCCCTTTCAGGTTTTAGCCATGCTAACGATTTTGTATGTTGCCATAACCTTACGCTTTTGCCTACGACATCCTTTTGGGTTTTCACCGTAACCTTGGGTCATGCAATTGTTTTTATTCAGGGTGGTTAAATTCGTTACTGACAAGCATTAACAACGGTAATTTATTCCAGAAACATGATCATGTGAGAATTTGTTTTCAATCAAGTAAGTCTTCATTTGGTTTGAAAGCTGAGGTTTTGGAACTATTTTGTTGGGGATTTTGGCGGTTTAAACCATTTTTGGGTTGAAGGGGTTTTTTTTTTAGCGGGATTGTTTATCAGGCAGGTCGTGCGAGTAATTGGGGATCGAGGGCGAGACATACATTTCTTGTTTTTTTTTTACTGTTTTCTCGCTTCCTCCCTTTGGAGCAAGATCTTTTCAAGACTGTGTTTTCCTTTCTTTTCTTTGGCGAGACGGGGATTTTTCAGGGTTGTGTTTTCCCTTCTTTCTTTTCTGGCGGGGTAAGATTTTTCTTTTTTTATTAGAAGGGTGGGACAGGCTATTTTGAGAGCAATTTTCCCGCGAAAAGGGTATTTTATTGAGGAAAAGATGACCATCTATCACAACCCTTCACTTAGTTCCAATAAACTTATTTACCTATCTACACACACGGGCAAACATTTATCTATCGGAGAGATGCCAACTACCAAAAACACATATAAGGTAGACATGTATTAAAAACTACGAATCGAGATTCAACATTTTACGGAACAAAAGTTGCATCTACACTTTTTGGAGGAAGCCCCTTTGACTTCTCAAACCCTCCTTGAAACACTTCTAACAATTATTCAACATCTCCTATTTTCAAAATGTATCCAGACGCTCTGATGACACTTTGTGGGCACTTGAACAACACTTCTCAATTCCTCCCCAACACAAAATATGTGAACAATGTCCACCATTTTTGGGACTGTACCTTACACTATCCAAATGTTTTTAGAAATGATTCCAGAAAATACATCATATGCATGGCTAATATACGGTATGCAACAGACAAATTCTACTACAGGAAAACAATACAGAAACAAAGATTTGATAAAATGTAGTAAGAAAACTATGAGAGAGGATGCATCAAATAGATAATATTTTGAAGAACTTCATCTTCCACATTTTGCAATTTTAAGTAGAATGATCTCTACAATATGCAAAAAGATGTACAAGTATATTAATATGTTTCTATATTAATGTCCTACTAGGATTTTCTATGTCAACATGCCATTATAATGACATGTTTGCCCTGTGTCCATGTTCAATGCTACATACACATCGTGTATTAGATAGAAGTTCAAATTGGAAAGTAAGACTTCAGCAGGGAATGTGGCTGCACAATTTCCAAATAAGGGGAAGGAGAAGCAGACTTGAAATAGGTGAGGCATAAAACTACCTGAGGAAGATCATCATGTTCAGAGTAGGCACCCTTCCCTGCCAATAGCAAGTCTATCTGGCTGGTTCTAGGTGTCAATAATGGAGATCTAGGCGTCATGCTACCTGCAGAAGATGTTGTCATACCTTGATCAGACTTTGGACCAAAACGTGTTCTACATGACATGGATGGTAAACCCTTGATGTCATCCATGAAAGCAGAATTATCAGCTTCAGGTAAAAAATCAAGCATGTCCTCTGAGCCTCTGCGGGACCAATCACTGAATTTGGGGGAGAGATTATCAGATTCTTCAGTAACACTAGAGTTTGATACTTTAGCAACATCTGGGCTTCCTACAACATGCTGAAAATCCTTCTGTGAAAAGGACTCAATCAGCTTCTCAAGAGTTTCAGCAATTCTGAGAAGGCGCTCATTGACGCGAAGACCCTTCTGATCACACCGATCAGCAATTGCACAAATTCTTGAGTGGTCTTCCACATGCAAAGTAGGAACCTCTTCCTCACATATACGGCAAATTATTGAACTGTCATCAGATATATTAGGCCTATCTCCCCAGTAACCCCAAGAAACTTTGTGCTGGTGCTTGGAAGGAATTGATGATTGCACATGAGAATCTTTAGCAGGAGCAAGCTCCGAAGTCTTAGCAATGGTCAAATCCTCATCTGAAGCTCCTCTCCTGTTGTTTGGAATCTTTGATTCCACCTTTATATCATTCGGCTCATCTTTCACAGGAACTTCTTTGGTGCTTTTCCCAGCAGGGGATGGCAATTTCTTCCATGAAGCCATCCGATCCCTGCCCGAAGGAGAGTCCAAGTTCTTTGCTGTATCAGCAGCAGCTGGAGAGAGAAAATTTCCAGGCTGCATGACACGGTTCCAATCTAAACCATGCTGCTCCTGGCTGTAAGATTTCCTTGTTGATACTACTTTCGAGGCCTTTACAGCACTGGCACTTTTTCCATCCCTACCCACGCCAGGAGGAATTTGTTTATCGGCGGAATTTAGAGGTTGACGAAGCTGAAAAACATTTTCATCCTCAGCAAACCCACTTTCCTTGTGGAACTGCAACAATCTCGTACACCTTGTGAGAATGAAAAGCATACGAGTACGGAGCTGCTTCAGCATACCCGCCGGGAGTTCCTGACGCCTATCATCCAATTCTTGCACTATGCCTTCACATTGAAGCCAAAATTCTCCAGGTGACGTCATAGCACAACTTCTAGACAAAACGAGTAAATCTTCAATAGTTTCTTGCCATTCAGGATGATTTTCCGCATTCTTCTCCAGAATTCCAACCAGATCAGCCGCAAATACATGCAGATCAGAATCCACTTCTTCCTTTGCTTTGTCAAATTTTGCCCGTATCATAACCAAAACCTCCTGTATAAGAAAGAAAAATAATTAGCAAAAATGGGAGTAATAAGTGCAACATTTAACTGCAGAAAAGTAACACAATTGACAACAGAACTTAACTACCTCCAAATTGTTTAAACCTCGAGGCTTCCAAAATGGGAAAGGCCGTACACCTTTGGAATTCAATTCATGGGAGAAACTTTTGATATCACCAGGAAACCTCTTTCTAGGTGCACTTGTGACACGGAGTATAGCTTGAAAGCGGGGAGATTCAGATTCCTTGGGATTCTCACAATCATATGATGTCTAGTAAAGTAAGCACACAAATTTTCAGTTATACTACAACAAACAAACAAAAATAACAAAACTGCAGGAAAATTAAAACAAGTGAATGCACTGCCAGCAGCAAAGAAAATATATTTTACCTTCATCTCTGGAGTACAAAGATCTGAACTTCTCAAGCCTCCAGAATGGCCCCAAGATGAATTACATTTCCCTGGAGGTAATTCAAGAAATCAAAGGAAGGAAATTAAATATAAACTGCCAATTATATACAAGCACCAATGACGCACTGCCAAAAGATTAAGAATTTCATTAACTGGACCATTTCCAGAGGGCCAAAGATCAATTTATCTAAAAAATTCAGAACCTAAAAAAAGAAACTTCCGAGATTCAGCCAACAGAAAACTCCACTTTCTAATTCGAAAACCAAGAATAAGAGAGGAGAAGTAATGGAGAACATTAATGAAATATGAAAAATTAATACATTACACTGAATGCATGATAGAATGCATCCGTGCAGAATACGAGGAAGGGATGCTAAAGTAAACTGATAAAATTAAGAAAAAGAAATATAGGAAACCATTTGTTGGTCCATGCAGAAAAATCATGATGAGACTTGGGGGAGGAAATCGCCAAATCCGTGCAATGAGACATAATAGATCTCACCATGGGTTAAAATCGCATTATTGGGACATGTAACGGTATAATGGTATCAAGAGTATCGATCAATACATAACGGGTATCGAATGACACATGAATTTTTAAAATAATTAGCAAACTCATAAAACTTAATAATACATTTGTTTCAACTTTCTTAATATTCATTTCTCACACTTTAAATAATATTATGACATATAAAAGCATAATTTATTTATTTTATTTATTAATGATCAATTTTTAGAGTTAAAATAAGATTGAGTTTGGCTCATATACATATATTTTAAAGTTTAATTAGCCATAATATATTTTATTGTAAAACCTAATTAAACTAAATTAAAAAAAGATTAAAGATCCAAATACATAGAACTCTTATACGTGAGCATTGAGAAGAGCTTGTCCCACATTGGCTTTTACCTTTACTTCTTTGTTGTCCTTTGGATATAAAGAATACAAGTAGCAGCATTTTTCATTCATGCTTTTAGTAAGTCCCATATAGCCAACATTCCTCCCATTCTCCTAACAATTCCCCTATAAATTGAGCAACTAGCTGTCAGGTTTCAATGGCTATTGGCTGCCTACTTGACACTTGTCATAGACCCAAATACTAATAAACAGAGTATTAAATTCTTTTAAGAATCCAAACCGGCCAATATAGAGGTGATCGTTTCTTTTCACTGGTTCCTGTAGGGGTTTGTAATGGGCATTGGTCGATTTAGTTGCGATTTTTGGCTCACGCCAATATACCAGTCTGTAGCTGACTCGACATTTTTAAAATCCGATATGATCCGACCTTAATACCCTGGACACACCAATGAGATTCCCATAGCAGATGGAATTCTCTATTTTTTTTTTTTCATAAAACCAACATAAACATACGAAATCATTTAGGAAACATGTTATCAGGTGCCACAATGTTGATTGGAGACCATTGCAAACATTCAAAATGTGATAAATAGGGTCAGAGACTCAGAGCCTGCTTACCAATAAGGTTTTCTGCATTTGCTAGTGCTTGGAGAAAAGAAATTACAAGTTTGGTTTCTCTTCCATTACACATTGGGCGACAAGGATCGAAACTTTGTTTCAATGTGTTTTTTCAATTAGCACGGAAACAGGAATGTTTTCGAAACATTTCGGCAGTGACAGCGAATTTGAAAATACATAGAACAACAGGGTAATTTGTAATTTACCTAAACATAAAGAAGCCTAATAATGGATTAATTAACAGGTTGAGGTTCACATGGTCATTCACGTAAAATAGCGAGTCTAAAATTTTTTGAAAAAACATGTTCCTATTAAACCAAAAAAAAAAAAGTCAAATAATTCAATTTTGCTCAACACAAGAATAAATGACTCTATCTAAAAGTATACTTACATACTAGTAAATACTCTTGTAGAGGTACTCAAGTTGGAACAGTGTTCGATTTCTATTCACAATACAACGAATAACAATTTTTTTGTAAATACTCCTTTTTATATTTTAAACAAAAAAGTAAAATCATTTATTAAAAACTTCTAAATTTGTGTCAAAGAATAAAAATTGTAACACATCAAAAGAATAAAAAATGCAGATGTTCCTATTTCAAAGAGACTCATCAAACTGCACTTCTGCGCAACTCAACTCAACTCAACTCAACAAGCATTAATCTCATTTCCTAGTACTTTGAGGAAGTATTGACCATAAAGTTAGATACTTCTACTTTAAGAACCTTCAAATGTGAGTATTATATATTTCTAAATGAGGAAAAAATGTACGGCTTTCAAAAATTAAAAATAAGTGTAGCACATTAACGATTCTAACAACACAACAACAACAATAACAACGACAACCACCACCACCACCACAACAACAACAACAACAACAAGAGAGAGACTTCAATGGATAAATCCACTTATTTCACACAATTCTTCTGGTCTTGCCTTTTTCTTTTTTACTTTCTATATCCCTATGTGCAATGATGGAAATGGGGTACTTATCTTGTAATGCCCAAAGACTTCTTAAGGCGTTTGAGACAAACGAGTTCAGTTAGAGAGTATGTGAAAAGCTTGCAATCGCTAATGCTAGAAATGGGTAGTAGAAATAAGGAAGCTAATTGCAATTAGATCAAAGTTGCACGAAGTGAGTGCACGAACCGAAGTGGGGCGCGGGGGAACAAGAACGTATAGAAAAGTCTAAGATTGAAAAAGCGCATGGGAGCATCAATATGTAAGAAAAGTTTTTTTTTTGGTAAGGTTTAATATATATGTTAAAGAATTAATAACCAAACCAAACTAAGCATTTATCCTAATCAATTGGGTCGACTTTATGAATTATTTTACGCCACTCTGCTCTGTTAACTGTCATACCTTCAATTTCAATAAGTTCATATCTTTTCTTAATACTATATCCCATGTTAATTTAGATCTATTCCTCCCCTAGTGTTTCCATTGCCCATAATCTTGTTGTTTTTTCTTTAATACTGCATCAACCGGTCTATGTTGTATGTGTCCTAACCATTTTAATCTATTTTCTCCCAACGTATCCTTAATTGGTGCGACTCCTACAATTTCACGAATTTTTTCATTCATAATTTTATATTTTCTAGTTTTACTACACATCCACCTTAACATTTTCATTTTAACAACACTCATCATATCTATCTAATCTTTTTTAACAGCCCAACATTTTCTCCCATATAGAATCGTTGGTCTAATAGCTCTCCTGGTCTAATAGCTCTCCTATAAAATAAAAAAAATTAGCCTTGTAAGTATCTGCTGATCACATAAAACGCCAAAAGCATCTCTCTAATTCAACCAACCAATTTTAATTCTATGGGTTATATCATTTGTAATCTCTCCATCTTTGTTTATAATCGAGCATAGACAACGAAAATATTCACTCATATGTATCATGGTTTTGAATCTTTACTTCATTATTAATACTATTATTACTCCTAAAATTATATTCCATACATTTAGTTTTGTTTTTACTTACTCAAAACTCATTTAACTCCAAAACTTCTCTCCCCAACTGTACTTAGCGTTAATTCCACTTCTAGTCTCATCTACTAAGACAATATCATCAGCGAACAGTATACACCATAGAACATCCTACTAAATATGTTTAGTAAGCTCATCCATACCTTAAAAAAATAGATAAAGACTCAAAGTTGATCCTTGGTGTAATCCTATTATAATCGAGAATTCACTTATTTCTCCTACGAATGATTTAATTATCGTGGCAGCTCCACCATACATGTCTTTTATCATATCAATGTACCCCTTTGCAGCTCCCACTCTCTCTAATACCCACCATATGATATCTATTGGCGCAATATCATAGGCCTTTTCTCAGTCTATAAAAACCATATGAAGATCTCTCATCTTTTCTTTATACTTCTTGATTAATCTCTTTAGTAGGTGACATGCTTCCATAGTTGATCTACCAGTCATAAAACCAAACTAATTCTGTGACACTATTGTTAACCTTAGACAATCTTCAATCACTCTTTCAACTGCAAATTGATATCAATTGCAAATTGCTTGATGTGAATATAAATAAACAATAGGTAAATACAAATTATTATAATAAACTTGAGTTTATTATTTTCCATAACTTAATGAATACTAGAGATTTTCTCCTACTTTATAGATTATCTTTCATTGATTTGTAATCCATATGTTTGGAATGTTCCATCCCAGTTTGGAGCAGGTTTCTTTCTCGGGTAGAGAGATTCTAACTAGATTCTTATTCTGAATTGCGGAATTAAGGATCTAGAGTAGAGACAAAAGCGGTCACAATGTCTGCTCGAACTTTTTCTCGAATAAAATGAATGTCTACTTCTATACGTTTGGTCCGTTCATGAAAGACTGAATCCGGAGCAACCATAATGGCAGACTTCTTGTCACAAAATAATGGAGATGATCCCTTTTCTTAAAGCCTAGCTTAGCTAGAATAGACCGAAACCAAAGTATTTCACAAGTGCCTTGTGTCATAGCTTAATACTCTACCTCAGCTGAAGATCGTGAGACAACTGCTTGTTTTCTACTTTTCCATGATATAAGATGATAATCATAAAAAGTACATGAACTAGATGTATAACGTTAGTCAGTTATAGATGCAACATAATCCGCATCAATAAAACATGAAAGTCCAGATTGAGCACTAGCAGAGAAAAATAAACCAAGACCGGGACAGGCTTGAGGTACCTTAAGATACGAAAGACTGTATCCATATGAGCTTTACAAGGGGCATGCATAAACTGACTAAGCCTATGTTTGGACTAGCTTTCTTTAGGAGCTTTTGGCTTAAAAGCCAAAAAAAAAAAGCCACTTTGTTTGGACTAGCAAAAGATGGTTTAGCTTTTTCTCCTTCAGTTTTTTTTTCCCTTCTCAGCTTGTATTCACGTGACTTGTCCCAACAGTGAGAATACAAGACCAAATTGTCAAATTATCAATATACCCTTTATCATCTCTCACCTCTCATAACCGGTTAAGCAAATGAAAAATGAGAAGGGTAATTTTGTAAATTGAAAATAAAAAAAGCTTTCATTTACCCAAACCATTGAGCTAAAAAAAAAAGCCTCACCATACACTTTTATCCCCAAACAACTAAAGCTTTTTTGAAATCTACTTTTTTTACAAAAAAGCCAAAAAACCTAAAAAAAAAAGCTAATCCAAACATAGGCTAACTACACTTAGTGCAAAAGTCAAGTCTGGTTTAGTATTAGTCGGTAAATCAGTAGGCCAACCAGATGTTGATGCATAGATAGATTAGAAAGTAACTCTCCAGATTCAGTGGAAAGCTTAACATTTGGATCCGTCGGAGTAGATACCGATCTACACCCTAACATGCCGGTATTCTGAAAGAGATCAAGAGTGTACTTTTTCTGTGAAAGAGTATCCCACGATGAAAACGAGCAACCTCAATACCGAGGAAGTACTTGAGGGGGTCCAAATCCTTAATATCAAAAACTCTGCTAATGTCTTGTTTTACCTGGACAATGCCTGATGTATCATCTCTAATAAGAATAATGTCATCAGCATATACTAATAAAATGATACAGCGACCATCGAGGCGTCTACGAATAAAACATGTGTGGTCAAATTGACATTGGGTAAAGTCCATAGACAAAATAACATTGCTGAACTGACTAAACCATGCCCTGGGTAACTGTTTCAATCCATAAAGAGACTTACAGAGGCGACATACCTTCCTAGAATACTCCCCATCTGCCCAAAAACCAGATGGAGGATCCATATAGATGGTTTCAATAAGTTACCATGAAGAAAAGCATTCTTGACATCCAGTTGGAGGCCAACAATTAGAAGCAGCCAAGGATATAAGAAGACGAACAGAGGTTAATTTTGCAATAAGAGCAAAAGTAGCACCAAAATATTTACTAGGAACCTGGGTAAAACCTCTAGCCACGAGACGAGTCTTATACCGATCGACAGAACAATCAGCTAAATATTTCACACTGAAGACCCACTTAAACCCCATAATCTTCTCAACAGTCAGTAAAGGCACAAGTTCCCAAGTATAATTAGTTTCTAAGACATCTATCTCCGTTTTCATAGCGGTGACCCACTGTGAATTCTGGACGGGTGAAGTGGCACAAAAGCGATCCCTCCAAGAAATGTACGGTAGGAGGCTGAAGGACCATCATAAGAAATATACTAGGAAATAGGGTGGTTAGTATTGTTAAGCCAATCATAACGGGAAGGGGGTTTGCGAGTACGGGGAGGATAACGAGGAGAGTGAATACCTAAACCTGTAAATAAAGAGATCTCTGGTCAAGGAGGCTGAGAGCAAGGGTGGCAAGAGTACGTCTGCAAAGGAACAGGAGGCCCTTGTACTGAGGGAGATGTGAGTTCCGTCACCGAAGGGGAGTCAAAAAAAAGAACCGGACGAGCACTCGAGAAGAGGTCCACCATGAAAGTAGAAGTGGCAGAGTCCTGTAAGATGGACATAAGGCTATAAAAAGGAATATCCTCACAAAAAATGACATCAATGGAGTGAAACATATAGCGAGGCACGGAATCATAGCAACAATAACCTTTGGACACAGCAAAATAGCCCAAAAAGATACATCTAACAGATTTATTATCCAATTTAGTACGAGTTGAGTTTCGATTATAAACAAAACAAGTACACCCAAACACCCTAGGAAGAAGAGAAAATATAGTACGATCGGGCTGAAAGACATGAAGAGGAGCCGAACCATGTAAAGTTTAACTTGGAGTGCGTTAATGAGGTAAACTGCGGTAAGAACAGCCATGTGCCAGTAAGACTTAGGTACATGCATGCCATGGAGAAGACAACAAACGAAGACATAATATGACGATTCTTACGTTTTGTGACACCGTTCTGTTCGGGAGCATAGGGACAAGTAAGTTGTTAGAGGATACCCTACCGAGTAAGGTGACAACAAAAGGTGTCAGAAATATACTCATCACCATTATTAGATCGTACTTAACGAACAACAACATTAAACCGGGTTTTGACCATTTGAAGAAATTGAACAAATATGGGTAACCCGTTAGATTTTCATTTTAGTAAATACATCCATGTGCAACGAGAATGGTCATCCATAAAAGTTACAAAATAACGGTGTCCAGATAAAGCAACAATCGGGGAGAGTCCCCATACATCCGAATGAATAAAATCAAAAACACCAGACATACGACATGCAAAGAATATTAGTATGAGTATGTTTAGAAAGTTCACACATCACACAATGAAATTTATGGTCTTTACATACTTTCTGAAATGATGGAAATAACAAACACAAATACTGAAAATTTGCATATCCTAAACGAGGATGCCAAATATTTAAAGTTTAAAGTGAAAAAACGGAGGAAGACTCCAAGAAGGCAGAAACCTAAATACTTGAGTAAGGTGGCTCCCCAAAGTAGTACAGCCCATCACGCTCATATCCTTTACCAAAAATCTTCTTCAAACTCAGGTCCTGTAGCAAACAATGTGTTGGTAAAAAAATGACTGCACAATTAAGATTTTTAGCAAGACAACTAACAGACAAGAAATTAAAGGCAAAATTAAGAATATGAATAGTAGAGTCAATGGTAATGTCAGGAGATAACGACACAACACATTTATGACAAATAATCGAGGTGGAGTCATCAGCAAGGCAGATAGTATAATTCGCGAAAAGGACAGGAGCAGAAAATAAAGGCAACTCACCAGTCATATGATCATTGGCTCCAGAATCCAGAACCCAAGTAGGTTTGTCAAACCGAACATGTAAAGCAGTGAGAATACCTGAGGCCAAAGTAGCAATGGGATTAGAGGATATGCCCCGAGCCCGAGCACTGAGGGAGCCAAGTTGCTCCTGAAGTTGACTAATCTGAGTTTGGAGTCGGCTAAAATCAAGTAGGACACAAAGTGCAGGACTGGCAACATTGTCGATAATAGCAGCCGTGCAAGGAGACTTAGAACCAGAGATGTGGTTCCGAGCGGAGCATTGCTTTAATTCAGGTTGAAGTTTGAAGCAACGGGCCTTAATGTGTCCCACTTCGCCACACTGATAACAACCAACTTTTCATGTCGAGGCATGAGATCCGAAACTAGCAGTAAGAGCCATCTGATCAAGCATGACTGGAGGTGCAGAGGCAGAAGGAGCAGCAGATTGGAACAATCGATGTCGACGCTCCTCACTATCAATAGTAGTAAAGACATCATATAAAGAAGGCATAGGTGAGGTGTTTAAAATATGAATGCGGAGAAACTCAAATTTAGGTTTCAAACCTATCAAGAACTGATACGTATGCTGACGAGCAAGCCGTTTAACCATGAGAGAAGTTGCCTCAACCGAAAAATCACTTAATAACTCATATTGAGCCAACTCTTCCCATCGAGACTGTAAGTACCCAAAAAAATTCAGCCACTGAGAATCCTAAAGAATCTTAAGAGGCATGAGAAATATTCTGATATAATTCAAAAATGCAAGCATCGGTGCAGGCATTTGCATGCATTTGTATCATAACCGAGGAACGGTATCATGATACATGAACATATTGAAGACATGTTCCTCCATAGAATTGAAGATCCAACCCAGGATGCAGTTATCAATATCCCACTGAACACGCTTAGAATCGATCTCTAGGGGTGGCTGCTTAGTCTCCAAAAACCAATTAAACTTTCCCTTCCCCCAAGAAAGAGACAAAAAGATCGGCTCCATGCAGCGAATTTTTTGCCATTTAGTAATACACTAGTAATACGATGAGCCGATGCATGTTGAGAAAAAAAAAATCCGAGGGAGATGTCCTACAAACAATCTTGTCACTGGATGCGGCTATATTGTCAATTAAGCCAATGCGAACCAACTAAAAATATAAAGCTAGAGAATCGGCAAACCCAAGAACACTGCTACCGAACAAAAAGTCGGCAACCCAAATCAAATATGACAAACAAAGAGGAAGGATTTACCACATGAGTAAATCAAAGAGAGCCCAAAGTGATCGGTAAATCAAGAGATACTGATCCAATATCACGAAGGAGGCTAAGAAGATTGTGAACCAGAGGCGTGAACTAAGGAGGCACGCGAAGGGTTGGCAATGTTGGCTAGGCTTTGCACAAACCAAAGGCTACACAAATCAATGATGGTGCGACTCGGGTTTCCGTAACTAGGGTTTGCGCAAGCCAAGGAGGTGATGATTAAGGCAGCGAAGGTTTGTGCAAACCACGTGGCTAGGGTTTGCACAACAGGTTAGATCGATCCAGAGGGGACATGCTAGGGTTTCGGTGTTGAGAAAAGAGGAGAAACAAAAGGGTTCGAAGGTGAGACCGAGTGTGTCGGTGGCAATGAGGGAGAACCTGACGGGTTCGAACCAGAGGCTATGATCCCAGCGAAGCAAAGAGGGTCGACGAGGTTAGTAGTGAGGGAGGTGTTCCGATGAGGCTAATGTTCCGACAAGGCTAGTGATGAAGGACTTGTCGGCGACAATGAAGGACTGCGGCGGGTCTAAGGTTTGAGAACCTTTTTTTATTTTAGCTCTGATACCAAAAAAAACAAAAGAATTCTGTAAATTTAGCTTACCTACAAAGAGGGATCGCCATCTATTTATATTAGTGGAGAAGATTTACAAATAAATGAAAAATCTATAATATAAGAAATAAATAAAATAAAATCAAAGATATCAAGGAAATTCTAATTTCCTAATATATATTATTTCCAATAATACTCAATTGAGTGAGCTGGTGCAGATATTAGGCTTCGCTTATTTTGCCTCCTGTAATGCTACTTTAACAAACTCAGGTAATATTGCATGTACTGCTACTTCATCTTCATCTTGGGACCTGGATTCCGGTTCCAGTTCTCACACATCCAGTAATCCATCCTTTTTTTCTAATTTGGCCCACACTCATCATCATATTGTCTTAGCTGATGGTTTATCTCATCCAGCTCATGGATAGGGTGTACTTCATCTCAATTCGACCCAGTCCTTACCTTCGAATCTTTATGTTCCTAACTTTTCGTTCAATTTGCTATTTGAATTAGTTAACTAAAGCTTTAACTCGTTCTATAACGTTTTCTCCTTCCTCTTATATTTTTCAGGACATCAAGACCAAGAAAATGATTGGTTCAGGACATGAGAAAGATGACCTATATTTTTTATATGCGAATTGCTAACCCCATACCACTACCTCTGCCTTTAGTGCTTCTGTTTCTTCCCTTCAATGGCATCTTCGCCTAGGGCATCCATCTTTGGCCAAGTTACAGTTTTCTATTCCGTCTTTGAGTCCTATGTTTAGTTTCGAGTGTAAAGCCAATCACTTTAGCACGCATCACCATAGTTCTTTTCCTCATAATAGTCATGGTCGCAAATCTGAGTCATTTGATCTTGTCCATATGCATATTTGGGGTCCTTCATGAACCTCAGTGTTAATGGATACTTCTATTTCATTATCTTTGTTGATAATTTTCCTCGCATGACTTGGCTTTTTTTATGAAGCAACGATCTGAATTATCTCATGTCTTTACAAGTTTTATAATACCAGTTTGACAAACATATCAAAAATTTTCAATTTGATAATGGCTTAGAATACATGCAATTGGCCATTAACCATTTCTGTGTTGATCGTAGTATCATTCATAAATCTAGTTGTGCCCATACCTCTTAATAGAATGGTGTGGTTGGGCATAAGCATCGTCACTTATTAGATGTTGCCCTTACTCTGCTTTTTCACATGCACATACCAAAACACTTTTGTAGTGACGCCGTTCTTACTACTTGTAATCTCATTAACCGTATGCTTTTTGTTGTTCTTAACCAGAAGTCATCGTTTCCTTATTATATCCCAATTCTTCTCATTTCTCACTCACTCCTCGAGTATTTGGGTGTGTTGCCTTCGTTCATGTTCTTAATCTCGTCCTAGATAAGCCTTCTCCGTGGGCTCGTATATGTATTTTTCTTAGATACTCACATATTCAAAAGAGGTATAAGTGTTATCATTCTGCATTTCACCGATATTTTGTCTGTACTAACGTTACCCTTTTAGAGTCGACTCCCTTCTTCACATCCCCAGGTCAGGAGTTATCTGCCGACGTTGTATGATGTCATGAGGGTGAGTCGGCCTTTTCCTATTTTACTCGTTATCATCCTGCATCTCATCGATATTTTGTCAATGCTGACCTCGCCTTTTTCGAGTCAACTCCTTTCTTCACATCCCCAGGTCAGGAATTATCTCCCAACATTATATGATGTCATAAGGGGGAGTTGGCCCTTCCTGCTTTACCCTACCTCTCCCTTTCCCTAAACTGATATCCTATGCATGTCCTTTGCAGGCGTACAAGCGATCTCAAGCTCGGCATGTTGTCTCTTTTGACCTAACCCTGTCATCTTCCTCATTCAAACAAAGTTCATGCCCCATCGTCATCTTCTCCAACAGAAGATGACTTACCCATCGCCTTGTGTTGTGGTAAACATACTTGTACTCAACACCCTATTACTCGATTTGTTTCATATCGTGTCACTTGTCTTTACTCATTTGCTACCTTGTCTATTGTTTCTATTCCTTCCTCTCATATGCAAGTTATGTCGGTGTTTAGTTGAAAGCACGCTATGGATGAGGAGATGAGTGATCTTCATAAGAATCACACTTGGGAGCTTACCCCTCTTCCTCCTAAGAAACAGGTTGTCGATTGTCGATTATCAATTGTAGTTGGGTATAAACCGTCAAATATCTTCTCGAAGGGCCTGTCGAGCGTCTTAAGGCTTGTTTGATAGCTAAAGGTTATACTCAAACATATGACGTCGATTATTTAGAGATTTTCTCGCTTGTAGTTCGCCTTAATTCGGTTTTGAACTCCTTTCCATTGTTGTTACTCATTATTGGCCACTTTCTCAACTTGATATCAAGAACTCCTCTCCTGATTGCAATCTTCAAGATGAGGTCAATATGGCTTAGCCCCTAGATATGTTGTTTCGGGCAGTGAGTATCTTGTTTTTCGCCTACGTAAGGCAGTGTATGGTTTGAAGCAATCTCCTCATGCATGGTTGATCGCTTTAGTTTTGTTGTTCTCGCCTATAGTTTCTGACGCTCGTCTGATGATTCCATTCTTGTCCATCAGTCCTTTCGCGGGATTATTGTGCCCATTGTTTATATTAATGACATTATCCTTTCTGATGATAGTTCTATTGGTATTGTTGACATCAAGCGCCACTTATCTAGGAATCAATTGACAAAGTTCATGCCACAATGATCTATATGGAATGGGTGCATTCATGTTGAGAAAGGTTTTTTTATTTCATTCTCCAACTCCATATGAGTTTGGGGTCTCCAGTGCCTTTTTTGAAAACTTCTAGTTGCACCTCTATCTCTAAAGGGTGAGAGTGGCGACTTTGATTTGGTGGAAGCCACTCCAAGATTCCCAATAAACTCGAGCTCGGGAAGGCCTTTGCCTTCATTTCTTTCAGAGGACAAGGTCATCTTTTCATCAATAAAAAGTAACGCCAGAAGAAATTTTATGAATTCAACTTTCAGACCCAAGGACTTAGATACTCTTCGTTACTTTCTTGGAATTGAGATTGTCCACTCTTCTCAGGGTATTTCATTGTCTCAACGCAGTATATTCTCGATCTTTTATCTGAGACTGGGTTTCTTAGTGCTCGTCATGTTGATACTCCTATCGATCCTATAATCAAGTTTGACACTGAGTTTGGTGTGAGTTTGGTGACTCATTCCTGATGTTGGCCAGTATCATCGTGTTGTCAGGAAATTCACTCATCTCACGGTTATTCGCCCCGATATTACTTATCTTGTTGGGGTCGTTGGCCAATATATACATGCTCCTCGCTAGCCCCACTTCGATGCGGTTTGTCGTATCTTATGTTATTTGAAGTGTACTCTTGGCCGCGATTTGTTAAGTCGGCCATCTAACTCCTTGTCAATAGTTGGATTTAGTGATGCACATTGGGCCGGTAGCCACTCAGATCGACGGTCCACCTTCAGTTATTGCACGTTTATAGATGGCAATCTTGTTACTTGGTGCAGTAAAAAACAAATCGTAGTTTCGCATTCTAGTGCTAAAGCTAAGTATCATGCTATGATCCATACAGCTTTTGAAATGTTTTGGGTCCACTCTCTTGTCTTAGACCTCGGCGTTCAAGTTCCTACTCCAACACAAATGTTTTGTGACAATTAGGCTGCCATTTTTATTGCTAGTAATCTCATTTTTTATGAACAAGCTAAGCATATCGAAGTTGATTGTCACTTCATTCGAGATTTTCTGATGCATAAGCGTATCATCACTTCTTATATTCGCTCAAAAGATCAGCTTGGCGATACTTTCACCAAGCCCTTAGCCCGTATCTCTTTCCACCACTTTTTTTACCGTAGCTTTTAGACAGCTAACAGCTAAGCCACAATTCACACAGCTGATAAAGTCTGTCACTACTGAGACAGCTCATAAAAGTCGTTTCAGTAGCACACTGTGATCAAGTAAATGTGCCGACAAAGAAGCGAAATTACAATGTTCGGGTAGGCGCGTGTTCCGACAATAAGAGCTAGAGTTCAACGGGATTCTATGAAGTCATTCAAGTTAGATGAGGGAGACAGCGGTTAAGGCTGGTGGGCCAAAAAAAAATGGAATTAGCTGTGGGAATAGGATTAATTAAATTAGAAACTTCGTACTATTGTTGTGGTGTGGGGGTGGTGGGGGGGGGGGAGGTAAGAAAAGGAAAAAGAAAAAGGAAGAAAGGGTATTAGGGTTCATTTTTCATCTACTGCCAATGGTTAGCATTATACATTAGTTCAAAATCAAATGGCAATAAATTGTCTTATCTTAAATGTTCGGGACTCAAGGCATTCATGGGGTGAGGTACTTAAGGGCCAAACCACGGGGAATAAAAGAAAGAAAACAAGTGCATGTCACTTTGGAAGGGCTAGTAATTGTCTTTTACAACAAAGACAAGCTATCAAACATTCTTCCTAAAGAATTAATTTCCTGATAAGTTCATGGGCAATAGTTCATAACTTGTAAAACACATACAAATGGATGGTTCCAATACATATTCTGTAAGTAGAAACTTGTTTACCACCTAGATTTTGCTAATAATAACTGACTATGAATATTAACACAACAAAAACAAATTAAGATAATACTCTTGAATTTCAATCACATTTTTGCCCTTTTTGGCGATTTTCATACGACAAAATTACCCGTTTGTATTTTTGGGTTTTGGGAAAGTGTTTTGTTGAGTGTTATAGTCTCATAGTTTTTGAAGTTTCGGTATATTCAAAAAGTGAATACTACAACCTCATTGCTCCAATTCCATTAGGTATACGATTTTTATGCTTTGCACTTTCACATCACATAGCATTCTTTTTATAGGCATAGACTACAATTTAATTGTATAAATCATGCTAGAAAATTATGAAAATGAGATCCGTCAGTGCTTGACTACAGCGGGATAGTACTGGATGCGTAACATCCGCTAAACAACACTAGGGGTTTACTACACAGCACTGGACATATGACATGCGCTAGATATCACTGGATGCTGCTAGTTGTGTAACATTCTGAGGTTAATGAACTCATTTATATTTATGCATCCCCTAGGATTTAATGGGACAGTTAAGGAGGCACAGTTATTAGTAGATTCTCTTAACCTTGAATCCCCTACACTAATCTATATTCATCTACTGATCATCTCACCATCGGTTACATGATCCGAATTAGTTTCTCATTCACAAAACCTTTATACACACATTGTTGGCCACCACCATCATTGGCCATGGGAATGGAGCCGTTGGATACAATGATTGAAGCGAGGATCTTTGTGGTTATTGTTGAATCAAAAAGGCTTACAAGATCAATTCCACTGGTGGTGGATAGGGAGTTCGTTGCACAGTTAGGTATATTAAGTAATTCCTATGCATTTGTAGTATTGTAACTTCTTGATTTGATAGTGGAAATTGTTGTTGGGTTAATCCTTGGTTTTCATCCCGTGAGATAATTATCTCAAAGGGTCTCGTGTGTTCTTGTTTTTGTTATTGATTGTGGCTATTTTGGTTATAAGTTACCTGTTACCAACACCATTTTTTCACACATTTTCTTGTTGATGTCAATATGAAAATACAAATTGTATCAAATTTGTTGTACATTGGCAAGAATTAATAGCAATGTTTACTATAGGACGACATGAAGATTGCAAACAAGAAAAGGTGCAATATTGACTTCTTCATGGAGCATATTTCAGAAAACCTTTTTCCATCTTTCAAAACCCCAAACCTAAATTTCCATGACCTTTACCCTCAAGTTCAATAAATCAATATTGGCAGCATTAATCCAACTCTCCAAAAGTTGTGCGGTATCTTGCTTCCATCTGGTAATACTTAGTTTAGGAAACAATAGTGAAAGGGAGGAAAATGGTAGTTAAATGCTAGGATACCCTTTTCTTGGTTTGCAGATAAATCTTGATAACAAAAGGTACACGATCAACCTTTAAAAGGATGATTTGAGAAGAAGGATTTGTTTTAGCTTGTCCAGTTGTGTGACATTACCTTTAAAAGGATGATTTGAGAAGAAGGATTTGTTTTAGCTTGTCCAGTTGTATGACTATAATGTCACAACGAACTTTAGGAGCCATTCCATTATATGTTTTTTTGTAATTTTTTTGTTGTAAATTATGTTTCATTGAGGTGGCTGCTTATAGGCCCTTATCTTTGAGGAGAAGGAACTTGACACCTAACCACATGTAAGCAACTTATCATTGAGTCGGCTTCCTACAAGTCATATGTCACCTGTTTGTTTTGAAGTAACCGCATACAAGCCCTGTTTGGTCTCCAGTCTCAAAGCTTGTCGTGCATGCCATTTAGCAGTTGTTAATAAGTGGTTGCATGTGATCCACATTTCACCTTGTCCTTTGTTTATAATAATCTTGATCGCTAAAAGTACTTCACTTTGAAGAAAATATTTAATTTCTACATACAGGGTTTTATTTCTATTTTGGAAAGGTTTTTTAAGAATATAAATTTTAGATTTTTGTATTTCATTGCAGCCTTATTTTGCCGCTTCATAAAATCATAAGACTTGGTTTTGATTGTTAGAATAGGAGAGAAAGAGAAAGAATACGGAAAAGCGTGTATACTTATTGTGAGACATACACACGTATTTATTAAGTAATGAGAACCTACAGTAGATATTGTGGGCATCCTCACAAAATATTATTAATACTGAATATATATTAACATCCCCCCTCAAGTTGGAGCATAGATATCAATCATGTCCAACTTGTTGCAAATGTAGTGAACCCGGAGCCCGAGCAGTGCCTTAGTGAACACGTCAGCCAACTGTTCACCAGATCAAACAAAGCCAAAATCGATAGTGCCGTTCTGATACTCGTGGCGGATGAAATAACAGTCGATCTCGATATGCTTAGTCCGCTCATGAAACACTGGATTAATAGCGATGTAGACAGCAGACTTATTGTCACACCGCAACTTCGTAGAATCCATAGACGATTCGTCTAATTCGGTGAGAAGCTGTCGAACCCATATGATTTCGGATGTTGCCAATGCCATAGACCTATATTCTGCCTCGGCACTGGATCTCGACACCACATCTTGCTTCTTGCTTTTCCATTATACTAGGTTCACACCAACAAAGACAGAGAATCCTAATGTGGATCTCCTATCAATCGGGCATACTGCCCAGTCTGCATCAGAATAGCCCTTGGTACGGAAATGACCCCGATCACAAAACTGTAGACCGTTCCCCAGGTTAGAATGGAGGTACCATAGGATACGAACCACTGCATTCCAATGGAAAACGCGGAGATCAGACATAAACTGACTCACAATGCTGACAGGATAAGCAATATTTGGTCTGGTCATGGTGGTCAAATAATTAAGTTTTTCCACCA
Organism: Heliamphora exappendiculata; assembly: GCA_034768845.1. Classification (NCBI taxonomy): domain Eukaryota; kingdom Viridiplantae; phylum Streptophyta; class Magnoliopsida; order Ericales; family Sarraceniaceae; genus Heliamphora; species Heliamphora exappendiculata. The sequence continues at coordinate 11,567,410 of JAOTRH010000016.1, read as the reverse complement.
TTCTGCGATACCTGTCAGGGTGAGAAAACGCATCACCGTCACCAGGAATAAGCTTTACACTCAGATCCATCGGGGACTCCACACTTTTTGCATTCAGCAGGCCGGCATCGCGCAAAATATCAATCACATATTTCCTCTGAGAAATAAAAATCCCATGCTTACCTCGGGCCACCTCGACCCTCAGAAAATACTGTAGGTGCCCAACATCTTTAATCTAAAATTGTGTCTGCAGAAAGGCCTTCAGGCTACTAATCCCAACACGGTCATCACCAGTGATGACAATATCATCAACATATACAACGAGAAGAATACAGCCAGAGTCTGTCTAACGAAAGAACACGGTATGATCATTGCCTGACTGCCGCAGACCAATTAGTTGTACCACCGTGCTAAACCTCCCAAACCAGGCCCGAGGAGATTGTTTTAAACCATATAAAGAACGATGAAGGCGACACACCAGATCAGACCCCCCTGAGCAACAAAATCAAAAGGTTGCTCTATATAGACTTCCTCCTGAAGATCGCCATGGAGAAAGGCATTCTTGGCATCCAACTGATAAAGCGGCCAATTTCGAGTGGCAACGAGAGAAAGAAAAAGGCGAATGGAAGTCATCTTGGAAACAGGAGATAAAGTCTCAAAGTATTCAACACCATAAGTTTGGGCATAACCTTTTGCAACAAGGCGTGCTTTCAAGCGAGCCAAAGAGCCATCAGAATTCATCTTCATAGTGTAAACCCATTTACAGCCAACTGCCTGCTTTCTAGCAAGAAGAGAAACAAAATCCCAAGTTCCATTATTATCCAGAGCAGACATTTCCTCCAACATAGTAGAACGCCAATCAGGATGGAAGAGAGCCTCTGAAACACTACCAAGAACAGCAGTAGTATCAACTGTAAAAATAAAAGCACGTAAAGAAGCTGGCAAGCCCTTATATAAGTCAACATACCGGGGGTGATCCCGACAGAGACGATAAGGGCAACGGGCAGCAATAGATGGCTCACTTACATGCGGATTAACCAACGAGAGAACTGGATCAGCAGAAAGCAGGTCACGGGAGGGCAAAGCTGCAGGAGGTGGCACCAGGAGCGGCTCAGAAGAGGCGGTAGAAGTATCAGTTGTAATCCGAGAGACCAAAAAAATCGGCAGACAAAGGGGAGGGAGGTGACTCACGACCCGAAGGTGGAACAAGAGGAGAAGGAGAAGGAGAATAGAAAGGAGTCAACTCCGATACCCCTTCTCGTGTTGAGGGTAGCCAAGAAACACACATTTGAGGGCACGAGCATCAAGTTTAGTGGCATGTGGCATGTGGCCTATGACCTGGTGTCACGCACATAGCATACGCAACTAAAGATTTTAAGAGGCAGGGAGTGGCTAGGCAACATAGGAGCTAACACAGACATCGGGAAAACACCACCCAATACAGTAGACGGCATGCGATTAACAAGATAACAGACCGTAAGAACAGCCTCACTCCAAAAATGATGAGGAACATGCATATAACATAGAAGAGCACGAGCTGTTTCCCAAAACATGTCTATTTTTCCGCTCAGCCACCCCATTCTGTTCGGGAGTATCAGGACACGACGTCTGATGGAAAATGCCATAACTCACTAGAAACTCCCTTATAGCAGTAGATAAATACTCCCCCTCATTATCACTACGCAAGACCCTAACACATATACCAAATTGGGTTTGCACAATCATACAAAATTGAGTAAACACAGATAAAACTTCAAATTTATTTTTTATTAAATATAGAAATGTGGCACAAGAGTAATCATCTACAAAACTCACAAAATAGCGAAAACCAAATAAAGAGGTGATCGGATTAGGTCCCCAGACATCAGAATGGACTAATTGAAAGGGAACAGAAGCTCTTTTATTGACTCGAGACTAAAAAGGCACACGCAGGTGCTTGGCAAAACGGCACAACTCACACTCAATGGCAGACACAAACTTTAAACTAGGGTACAGAATTTTAAAACTCGATATACCAAGGTGCCCAAGACGACAATAAATATCAAGGGCAGAAAACGACAAGGCAGAATACGCCTGAGCAGGAGCAACATCAAGCACGTACAACCCCCCAGAGACTCTTCCTTTACTGATAATCCTCTTCGTCGTAAAATCCTAAAAAATACATGAGTCAGACAAAAATGTCATGGAGCAACTTAAATCAGTAATAATCTGCCTAATGGATAATAAATTAAAGGGATTAGCAGGGGTATGCAAGACATTGTATAAAGAGAGGGCAAGAGTTGGTGTCGCAACACCACAACCCTCAACAACTAAGGAGTATCCATTAGCCAGCAAAACACCAGCATGACCAGAAGTCAACTTATAATCTAATAGAATACCTGATGATCCAGCCATGTGAGCAAAAGCGCCAAAATTAATAACCCAAGTGTGGGGGGTAGCCACACATCCAGTAGGATTACCTGCAAAAGTGGCCGCTGGTACCTCAGAAGAGCTCGTACTTTGTCCAATCCAACCATACATATACTGGTCATATTCTGCAACAGTTATCTCAATAACTCGTCTAGTCGAGGTGGGTGCCCCCTGCGGACTGGGTTGCATATAGTCCTGCTGGCTGAAATCAAATGTACCATTAGCCACCAGTAGGGGCTTCCCATGAAGCTTTTAACATTCACTACGAATGTGTCCCCGAATCCTGCAATAGTGGCACATACGGGTCTCACGATCACCATCACGACCTCCTCCACGACCAAACTTTCTACCACCACCACGACCGCAGCCTCGACCGCTGCGGCTACCATCGAAACCCACCAAAGCAAACTAATCAGAGATCTCAACAGGAGATGTACCAGTACCACGAGACTCATCCCGACGGGACGCCCGACTCACACGTCGGAATGTCTCGAAGAGAATGGGAATCGCTGCTCCAGCAAGAATTTGAGAACGCGCTGAGTCAAACTCGGATTCCAAATTGGCCAAGAAGCACACCACCAAAAGTTGCTACCTCTGCTGCTGAAACTAAGACAGTTGATTCGTGAACGGAAGAAGACGATCAAACTCATCAACCAAAATCTTGAATTGCATAAAGTGATCCTAAAGAGGCTTCCCGAACTGCTGGACTGAAAGAAGCCTTTAATGACATCATATAGGCGGGAGAGATCAATCGTGGAGGAATAGATTGATTCTAACGAGGACCAGATCTCTCGCACAGTATCAGTATTGGCCACTAAAGCCTGAACGGAAGGATCCATCGAATTGAGCAACTGACTGAATATCCGGGTATCATCCCAGGTCCAAGTCCGGAAGGTCGCTTAAATCTGTGATGGAGGGTCATCAAACAGGTGGAAATCGAGCTCCACGCCTTCGAAGTGACCTAATAGCACTTTTCTTCCATAAAGCATAACCATTGGCGCCATCAAATTTCCGATCAACCAACCGTGTGGATGACGAGAACACCTCTGTGGTATGCTGTCGTCCAGCTTCAACCTGGGATTCGCGGTTCACGGAATCCTCTGGCATCCTTGTTCACCAACAAGGGAACCAAAAATACCACAAAATACACGTCTCAATCCACACAGAGGTACGAGAAAACACCACACCAGACCCTCACAGCATCATTAAACCAGCAGATATCACTGTGAGGGAAAGAGAACCTGGCCGAACTAGTGAGAGATATGTCAGAGGGCTAGGAGTGAGCGACAAGGCTCGAAAGGAGCCTATAAAGGTTGGCAAGGACCTAGAGTGGGTCGACTGTGGTTGCCGGAGCCCCTAGGATGGTTGATGGTGGTTGACGTCACCCCTGAAGGAGCTGACGAGGATCGACGGCCTCCTTGGTCATGCCGACTGTGGACGACAGCACCCCTAAAGGGGCTAACTAGGGTCGGCGAAGCCTCTGGAAGGACCGACGAGGGTCGGCGGTGCTTGCTAGAAAACCGACGAAGGTCGGCGCCGGCTGTGGAGTCGCCGACGAGGGTCGACGAGGGTTTTTAGGAGACCAACGAGGGTCTGCGCAGGCTCCTGGAGAGCCGACGGTGGTCGGCGAGGCGGTCTAACAGTCGGGTTCTAGTGGTTGGTGGCTAGGGTTAGGGTTTTGCTACTGTGGTAGTTATGTTTTCGTGGTGGTTAGTGTTTTATAACTCTAATACCATGTTAGAATAGGAGAGAAAGAGAAAGAATACGAAAAAGCATGTATACTCATTGTGAGACATACAAGCGTATTTATTAAGCAATGAGAGCCTACAGCAGATACTATGGGTATCCCCACAAGGTATTATTAATACTTAATATATTAATACTGAATATATATTAATATTGATCACCATAATTCAGACTTGTTCACTCGCTTTTGCATCAATTAGTAGTATGTATGATTTATATGTAGTTCCAACCTTGATCCAAGCATATTTCGGCTCATCACCTATTATACACCTGTTGGAACCTACAACTGACTACATTAGAGGGGGATAGAGAGGAAGGAGAGATGAAAACAAAAACAAAAAGATACAAGCACAAGAAGAAACCAACTTAAATAAAACTCTATTATACACTATAAAAGAACTACAAGAAATACAGGTCATAATAAAATAATTTCAAAATAGATTAACTTTTGATCAACTTATCAATTTTTGAAAAAACCTAAACGTAACAATCTAAGCTCTCTCTCTCACTCATAATCATGAAATTGAGTCGAGAGATGTTTCAAAATATGAAGAACACAGCCAGAAAAGGCCAACATTTTCATTGCCATATGAAGCAACCACTTTTGTTGATTGAAAGAGTTTGGAACCAAACCATACCCTAGGTACAATAAACCACAAATTAAGCATCTATTGTACACATCTTGAATGCGCAAGCAAATTAAAGAAGACTTAAATTCTACAACTATTAAGAAGAGTTAATACAAACATGGGACACAAATAAGACATGAAATGGCCATGTCAACGTGGCAACTCTCCAAAAAATAAGGAACGGGCACGGCAACAACATAGCAATAAATATATATATTATATATGAAAATAAAACAAATTATTGGATTATAGGTAAATTTAATTTCTTTTATACACAAGAATAATAACATTTTAGACATGAGAAAAATAACAAATAGTTGTTATTAAATTTATATATGAGAAACTTATACCATAAAGCCGTAACGTATTACATGTAGCCTTAAGAATTTACAAACTAAATTGAAAGTCGTAAAAAATCTAGGGTTTCAAATATTGAAAAGCTAAAGTAATGGTTACATGTACATAACAATCCATACTTTTTGTATTTAAATAAACCTCATATGAGACAATAGGTATGTGTCCAAACTAGTCTATATTCGTCAATATATGTCCAAACAATGAACATGTGTCTCCAAGATGTGCATGGTGTGTCAAAAGTTTTAAAAACAATAATACAGAATAGTTGGGTATCGGACAGCTGGCAACGTCTGTTTGATAAATACTAATGTTTTAACACATGTCGGGCATGGACACAACGCCCTAGTATGTGTGTTTGTTCTTCCTAACATAGTTCACCTTTTTTATACAAGTAGAGAAATTCTATAAATGTGCATTAGGGAATGCCACCCGAGGAAAGACACTAACAAAAAAAAGTACAGCCAAAAAAAATCCACAAAACTAAGGAATCTAAAAAAACCTCTATAGCAAAGCTTTGCTACAAAGTTAAAGATTCTACAAACTTGACATAGTCATCGACCGACGGTGTTACTTTCTCAGATAACCAGCTAGTTGTACAAGTTAATTAAAAAGATACCCTTCAACCTGTACAACAATGCCTCCACACCATCAAAAGCATTCTATTACGTTCCAACCAAATCAACCGCATCAAACAGAAGAGAGAAGCCACACCTTTCTCTTACAACTTGGTACCCTACATCTCTTCCAGCGACAAAACATTAGACATTTCCTTCAAAACTAAATCAAAACCAAAAAAGAGAAAAAGGAAAACCCTACAAGTCCCTAACAAACTCGCAATGTATAAGGAGGTATGAAACTGACTCTCTCTCCTTGCATATATAGAACCAATTACTCATACTTGTCCCCCAGCATTGTGAATCAATATATTAATAGTGAGAATCTTGCCTAGTGCAGCTGACTAAGTGAAGAAAGCTACCTTCGTTGGAGCTCTCACCTTTTAAACACTCCTCCAAATGAAGTATGACCACCTACAACCTGACAGACAACTATAGAAGGATTTCACAGTAAACCTTCCATAATGATCACTACCTCCCTACATAGAATGCATCTCACTTCCCGCTCCTCTATGCTCATACAGAACCACTAAGAGATTTGGAAGCTAATTTAGCTCCTAATCTTGCACTTCCATGCTCAGTCCAATTTTGCACTAGCAATACCAAGAATCTCTCCGAGCGTAATCTACAATTAAAGAATCTTTATTCCTAGCCACAGAAAAAATAGAAGGAAACACCTTACAGAGGGCATCAGTACCAATAGAACCAATTACTCATACTTGTCCCCCAGCATTGCGAATCAATATATTAATAGTGAGAATCTTGCCACGTGCAACTGACTTAGTGAAGAAAGCTACCTTTGTTGGAGCTCTCACCTTCTAAACACTCCTCCAAATGAAATATGACCACCTACAACCTGACAGACAACTATAGAAGGATTTCACAGTAAACCTTCCATTATGATCACTACCTCCCTACATAGAATGCATCTCACCTCCCACTCCTCTATGCTCATACAGAACCACTAGGAGATTTGGAAGCTAATTTAGCTCCTAATCTCGCACTTCCATGCTCAGTCCAATTTTGCAATAGCAATACCAAGAATCTCTCCGAGCGTAATCTACAATTAAATAATCTTTATTCCTAGCCAAGGAAAAAATAGAAGGAAACACCTTAGAGAGGGCATTAGTACCACACGATAGCCAGAAGCTAATGTTGACCCAGTAGCCAACTTCAAAGAAAATATGCTTGGAGAACTCCTCCCAAACTCGAAAATATGCCTCTCCATAAGCCTCTTGCATATGAGAGAATCACTTGAGGTGTGCTCCAATCTCCCCTCGAGGAACCGAGCTTAAATTAAATCATCTTCATTCAAAAGCTATCCTTATCACATGCAAATCTACACAGCTACTTACCGAAGAGTGATCTATTAAAGGTAGAACATAGTTCATATTTCTATTACATAATAAACCATCATATTCCAGGCTCTGACATTTTCTTCAAGCAAATCACAAAGACCAATGCACTAGAAATCAAACAAAATTATCTAAAGCTATATTACAAAATTTATCCAACCCTTTTTCCATTTTTCATAAATCCTTGGCAAGAAACAAAGATTTTGAGTCCTCGTCACTCCATTTTACTCAAAATAAGGACCTTAGTATCCTAACCTACAATAGACTTGGGTTGTGTCCAAATAAAAATTTTATCAGCATCATCTTGTGTTTCTTTCATTTAGACATGTACACAATGATCAGTCATGCCAACAATCTTGTGTGTTCTTGCTAGACTTGAAGCATGGGGGATCGTCTTGTGGTACTTGTTAGGTGACTAACGCTTACATCAGAGACACTCCCTTCAGGTCAAAAATTCCTCCAGTCATTCTCTTTAGCATAGCACCGTTAGACAAAAATCACAAAACTATCTTGAACCCATGCTTTGCAAACAACAAACCATAACATTTGTCCCTTGAATTGAATCTCACATCCCCAAATATGATATTACTTGTGGAAACATAGTCACGCAATGGAAGATAACAATACTATTTTCACCCTCTCAAGGCTTGCGCAATTTACATACAAAAGTGTCAACATTGTTCTCTCGTCCCCCTTTAAATCACATTCAATTCACTACTTGTGAGTTGTGTCAATCAAAGCCCGCCCAATTCGCATACAAACAAACAACTTTTTTCCTCGTCACTATTTAAATCATGTCAAATTCACTACTGCAGTTAATAAAAACATCAAGCCCCACTATAGATAATGGGAGTGTAAATATGACCAAGCCAACCGAACTGACCACCCAAAACGGCTAAATAAGTCAATGTTTGGTCAGTTTTTTATTGAATTCCACCTGTTCAGTTTTTGTTTGTAAAAAACTTTATAATTTCAGTTCAGTTTTGGTTAGTTATTAATAAAACCAAAATACACCAAATTGAACCAATACTACAAAGCCATGTGAGTTATATATTCCAAGGATTCCATAGCAGCCCCTCCACGTGGGGAACCTGATTTAGTGATTCAAAAACACAAATCTCCATAGACTTCTCTTGATCTCATCTACTCAATCCTCTCAATACCTCACCATCTCTCCAAACCCCAACTCTTAATTCTCTCACTCTTAACTCTCTCATCTCTATTTGTCTAATTCTCTTTTTCTTAATCCTCACTCTCATTTTTTCTCACTCCTAGTATTTCTCTCTGATCTGTCTGGATTTCAACTACCCTAATTCATTGCTCCAATGGCTCTCATTGTCAATTTCTTGATTCGAGGATTCTCAATCTCTCAATGATTCTCAATCTCTCGACTTAGACAACCCTTGTTCTCTCAATCTCACGGTTTACACCTCGAGTTAATTTCAAAACTATTTTGCATTATGTAAAATTGATTCTCCCACAGAAAAAACCCAGGTTTGAGAAAACCCTAATTTTAGAAAACTAAATTTAAAAAGCCTTAATTTTGAAAAGTCCTAATTCTCAAAAATCAATTTATTAAGTTTAAGATCCCGTTTAAACAGTTTAACAGCTTATTAATTACAAATGCCCCAATTTTTAAACATCAAATTCTTTAATTGAAATGGCCATAATATTTAAAATCAGTTTCTTTAATCGGTAGTGATTATTGATGAGTTGTTTGATTAAGAATGCTTGGATTGAAATTTAAAGTGGTTAATGAAATGCTAATAGAAGTATTTGGCCTTAACTAAATTAGGCCTGGCTGGACCAATTAGCATAGCCAAACCAACCAAACCAAACTGCCAAGAGGTTCATGCGGTCAGCTCGATTATCTATTCGGTTTGGTGAGAAATTATGCGTAAAAAGTAAAAACCGACCAAACCGAACCAATTACACCCCTAGCGAATAATACAATGAGAAAAGGCCAGTGACCTGGTCAGGAATGCCGAGCATGAGCCACCTTCGTGGGTTTTATTATTTGAGTCCTCCATTCTCAAGTATTGTTTCAATCACAAAAAGAAAACATTCTGAACCATGATCTGCAAGTTTGCTACCAAACCTATCATCCATGCAGTGCAATTTCAAATGTGTACACATGTAACAGTTAGTTAAAAAGATAACGATCGCATTATTGAAGAACAACTATCTCAAGATCATAAAACTTCAATTTTTTCTCTTTCTTCACATACAAATAACTCCAGAATTATGTTTATAAGCCAACACTAACCACAGCTGTTAAAGGGAAGCCTACCAGATTCCGACGAAGATTCACCGTTCCGTAGCCTAGACCCGGCCTGAATATGAGGACTCTGGTCTCTGGACGGTCCACTCTCCGTTGACATGCTGTCTGAATTGCTTCCATTATCAACCCATCCGCCAAAGCTAGCATTTTCCTCCGAGCCCATCCTTGTCTGATTTGCCGCCTCCTTCTTCCCCACACCCCTTGACCCAAAACCAGAACCTGATGAAGACGAAAACCCATCGCCAACAGGCTTCGAAAGCTTACTAGCACCAAGTGCAGAAGACCCCTTTTCCCCTCGAAACCCGAAAAAGCTCTCCTGCGGCAGCGGCCCCGACCTCGTCTTGATCCGATTTAGTCCGAGCGACGACGCCAGAATCGGCGACACCGCCGCCGCCGGAACTTCCTTCGCCGGCTTCGAACCCGAATTCGAATTCCCCAACCCAGAATTCGATGCCGCCGCCGCCGCCGCCGAAGCCAAGCTCGACTTTGCAGGAGTTTGAGCCTCTTTGCCCTTCACGTCCTTCTTCTTCACCGATTGTTGCTGCTGCTTGAGGCCATCTTTGACCTGGGTTTGACGACAGGAGGAAGTGAACCCACTGACACTAGCGCCGATCTGTGGATCGTCCTTGGTGGGTTTAACCTTCTTCTTGTCGGATCTGATCGGAGAGTTAGAACCGAGCGATCGAGAGCTATTCGATCCTTCTGGGCTCGAAGTGTCGGACTTCTTGGAAGAGAAGAACCTGCCTTTGAACACCATGGTCGTGAAACTCGACTAGAGAATTAGCAAAATGGTCGCAGCCCCAGCATAAACGCAGGGATGCCCCGACTACAACATCAATGAAAGAGACTGAGAAAAGACTACGCGGACATAGGTTTTCTAATTGAGAGAAAACCGGTGTACAAAATATATAGAGAGAAGCAAATAGGAGGCTCTTTTACCATAATTCCTTAACTTTCAAAAAAATTTTAACCGAATAAAGGTTTTTAAACTTTATTCTCAATAGCAAACAGGCTTTATATAAAAATATTTTTACTAAAGACGCTTTAATTTTGGACAATACACTTGGTGTAAGAAGGCAATATAACGACATGAAAACGTCTTTAACAACACATTTTTTATTTCAATACGTAAAATGTATTTGCTAAAAATGTTTTTAAAATCATTCACATAAAGCGTGTCTAGAAAACACGCTTTTATAGTTTATAAAAAAAGTGTATTTAATAAACACGTTTTCTTTTTAAATCTTTCTAGATGCTTTTTATCGAAGTTTCTAAATAAAATGTGTTCTGCTTTACATTGACACTATATATAAAGAAAGCGTGTTTGCTAAACACATTTTTCTCTTAAACCTACTGGCCATAATTTTTCACTTACTGACCATATTTTTTGATCTATTATAATTGTATTAAAAGTGTTGTTTTTAAAAATACTTTCAGAAATCGTGTTTTCTAACAACGTTTTCTTAACAAGCCCAACCCACTTTATTTTTTAATCGTTTTGAGGAGAGAGGCAACTTTTGCGCTACTTTAAAAGTCTATAAATTATTTATATACATAAATTAAATGGTTAAGCTTGAGCAATTATTTGTATTTTTTATATAAAAAACTTGTCATAAATAAGTAAACATTTTTAAAAATAAAAAATGTATTAGCTAAAAAGTATACGAGCAAATATTAATGAGATTTTATGTGAACGATTTTAAAAACGGAACTCCGTATGTGAGAGAAACATCATTTGGGGAAAACTTTCAGTTTTATTTCTATTTTGTTATTTTTTTAGATTTTTTTTTATTATTTTAAAAAAATAAAAAATAAAATTAATCAAAGAATTATGCTATTCACAACCCAATGAATGGTAAATAATAAGTAAAAAGTGTATAGATATGTGCAAAAGTTATTGATATTTGTGAATATAGTTGGCCCATTTCTAAAAATATATTGATATTAAGAATTTTTTGTCTCTACAAACTTATTATTCACCGTCCAGTGAATAATGGTTAGTATGACTCTTGATCAAAATATTAAAAAAAATCACTAGAATTAAAAACAAGTAATATACATTTTTTGGTGACTAGTTTATTTTATTTTTAAATATTTTCAAAAATTTTATTTTTTGGTTAAATTTTTTTTTTTATTCTTCTTGATGACAAGAATTAAAAAAATCTATGATTAATTTTTAGTTAATTATTTTTATTTTAATTAAAAAAAATTTGTCTCACCGCTTGGCCATTTCTCGAGTTCTCTACTACCTCTATTTTTGTCGATAAGGCAAAGGCCCCGTTTGGTAGGGATGGCAATTTTCCCCACCCTGCCCCCACCTCGCTTTGTAGGATTTTTTTCGCCTCCGATAACAAATGGGGTGGGGATGGTATTTGCACTCCCCGCCCCGTTTTTCCCGCCCCACCTCCGATTACATAAAATAAATATTTTTTAAATATTAATATACGTATAAAATATATTTTTTATAAATATAATAAGTTCGAAATATTAAAATATTATATTTATCTCTAATTTTCTTTTTCATTTCTTATATTTGTATATTTAGTTATATTAATTCATCAACTATTATTTTTATTTATTATATTATTTATAACATTTATTAATATTACTGTTTTAAACCTAAAAAATTATACCCGAAATATCCCCGTTCCCGCCCTGTTTCCCGCTACTCCCCGATATTTTTTCTCGTTCCCGCCCCGATCAAATAGGGGACAGGGATGGAGTAACTAATCCCCGGTCCTACCCCACTCCATTGCCATCCCTACCGTTTGGACTAAATTTTGTAAATTTAACTTCTTTTTTTTATCATTTGATTAAATTTTTTTACTTTTCTAATTTATCTCGATGAGATGAATAAGAAAAGTAAAAGAAATTATCAAAACAATAAAAAAAGAAACTAAAACTAAAAAATAAATAACATAAAATTTGGTGTGTAGCTAATTTTTGTCTTTTTAAAACTTTTTTGAGATTTTGAATAAAGAAATATTTTTTTGAATCGTCTTGATGAGAGAAATTAACTATACATTGTTTTGAAAAAATCTATATTTAGAACAATATGAATATTTTTGAAAATGAGATTTACTATAAATGGAGATTCTGATTTTATTATTACTTGTTAAATAGACTTTATGAAAAGTGTTTTCAATTTTAAATTTTAAATGTTAAATTTATCTAGAAAATTTTCAATTTTAGAAAATTACTGTTCGAATCTTTCAGTGATAAAGTTTTAAAACTTACACGATCAAATATTGTTCTTTATTATAATTGTCATGATTAAAATTAATTTATAATTTTTTATAATTTTTTGTTAAAATATAAATTAAAAGCTAAAAAACATAATTTGTTGTATTGAAAGCGTTCAATTGTTGCACTAAAAGCTTTTTTGCTAAACACACTTTATTCTTTAATTATTCCAGCCACCTTAAGTTTAGGAAGCTAACTTCGGAATTGTTTAATGGCAAATCTTTCTATCGTTCCATTCAGAATTATACCTGAATGTTTAAGAGTTTAAATTTATCTTTCCAACGCATTAAATAACATTAAAAATGGAGGTTTGTACAGATCATGGTGACCTCACAAAGTTGGTTGCTCGCTAATTATCCAATGGATTAATGCACCTTCAAATTTAATTTTCAAATAAGTCTAACAACACACACGTGAGTTGGACTTATAAACATAACTTTTGTGCTCAAACACACAAGCAATACATCGTTCGAATTATTACCTTCAAATTTAACTTTCAAATAAGTCTAACAACACACACGTGATCTGGACTTATAAACACAACTTTTGTGCTCAAACACAACCAATATATCGTTCGAATTATTAGTACGACACATAATGCAACACACTTCAATTATCGAATACAAGCATCCCGTTCATACATTAAGTTAACATCCGAACTAACCTATACTAAAATACACCCACACATCAGGTGCTTCCATCATCGTTCGACATTTCAATATCTGATTGGTACGTAGCATCTATGCTCCAATTGTGGTACAATGATGCATCGTACAGTAAACCTTCTTCTGCTCACTCCCTCGTTGTCTGTTCACAATTGAACATGTGTAACCACATTTGCATGCGATTAACTTATTCGCGAAAATGATGCAAAGCCATCTGCAACTGTTGACTAGTGTCAGTGGGCATGTTCTTCCCTAGTTATTGTGGAATTCGAATACTAACTGCTCGACAGTCATGCACTAGGACTTCTGATTGCGTAATTTGATATTGCAACTTGGATCGCATAGTGCGTACATTGTTCGTACTGTAACGGAGATTAAGATCTAAAGGGTACACAAAGGCATCATCACCAACCTAGCTATGACCTATAGCAACGAAGAGGTCGCGCACTGTTTATGTCAACACCATGTTCATATATGTTAGATTAGTAGGATTGGCTAGAGGTGTATGTATCTCAATCACAACTGTTGGTATTTATAGGAGACTTCAGTAGGGAGACTTCAGTAGGGAGTGATCGGAGAATGAATTGCTGGCATTGCCACGTTGTTTGTAGTCTTGACGATTGTTATTGAATAGTCATACCTATGGTCTTGCGCCTTATTGACCACTCACATTAATATCAGGATGGCCGAGTAGTCATGTTCGTCAAGAAGCCCTCTAATCTATTGACAGTATGTGGATCCCACCTGCTTAGATGAATAGTCACGTCAATAGTGAACCTTACTGACACATTCATATTATCAGAATTTTTAAGTAGAGCTGATTCTTTAATATCTAGATTCTCAATATTCTCTTTCTTCAGTTTCTTGCATTTGTTTTCTTGTATCAACAAGTACTACAAATATATAATGCAATATAATGATCATTTTTGTGAGATTAAATAGTATATATATTCAAAATGCTATAAATGAGGAGGTTATTACAAGCACACACTGTTATTACAAGCATCAGGTTCGATCGGTACAACTGGCTACATGCCATTCCCATATTGACCTATCGTGGCCTGTTGGGGTATGCTCGTTTGTCGTGCCCTATTTACAGATAAATGTCACAATAATTCGACATTCGTTGTCTTAACATGTCCATCTCTTTCTGGATTTGGCTATTCTGCGGATGTCTTGGCTTTGTAGGCCTTATACAATTCGAGTTTGCGATGATCACTAGAAAGTTTGGCGTCGATCAATAATCTTCACGTGGCATTAGTTTGTAACTTTGTTTGCCAACTTATAAGTATGTTGATATTGAATACTCTGGTGCAATAAAAAATAAGACATATACTCCCAAATCAACAAGAACATCAAACATGTGCAAGCAAGGGTAGTCGTAAATCTCATATTTATCGCAATCACATGTCCTGTTATGTATGCGGGCTACGTGGTGGTTTCGACCTTTTCCTTGGCGAACTGTCGTCACTACCTCGTACACCCCTTGACTCTTGTTAATTGAAGGCAATCGATATGTAAATTACATTATTATAACTTTATACGTCTCCAATAAATATAATGGAAATAGGATTTATCTGTTAAATGGTCTCAAGTCATGTTGATTGCATATCTCTTGGTTGCGAATGATTTTTTCTTGCACCGAATCTGGATATACATTTTTATTCCGATGCATGTTCTCAGCACGACTCCTCATTCTATCAAAATACTTTGCCAATCGATAGAAAGTTGTTTCCATACAAGCAGTGATGAGCATATTTGTAAGACGCCGACTCTTCACATGACAACGATATTATTCGCTTTGGGTAATGCCCTCACAATTTTGTTCTTTTAAGGAGTCGCTCATACTTGCATTGCTCCTGCTCAAACACGCTTAACTGTGAAATTTTGTTAGGGTCTCTTCCACCTGGAAAAAGGCCTCGTTGATGTATAAGAGTCCAAGATTTTTTTTTAGTCCAGGAACTCCCTCTCCGATGTGGGATACTAGGATATCACAAAGATGATATCATAATCGACTTTTCTCACCTCCGAATGTGGACCTCTGCTGTCTCGCGTAACATGTGGGCGAGTTATTATGTGGGCGGGTCAATAAGGACTGGTAGGCTACTAGAGTTGGCAGGTTATTGCACGGGAATGTGTAACCCTAACGGGGGTAGATTGTGATATCCTAGTATCCCACATCGAAAAGAGAGATGGAGTTTTTAGGTTATAAAGAAAAAATTTTAGACCCTTGCATAGCAACGAGGCTTTTTTTAAGTGGTAGAGCCCCTAGCAGAACTCCGCAGTTAAGCGTGCTTGGGTGGGAGTAATGCATGGATGAGTAACCTCCTAGAAATAACAAAATCGTGAGGACTTTACCCAAAGTGGATAATATCGTTGCCATGTGAAGAGTTGGGTTGTTACAATATTCTGATCTTCTTTTAATATGTCATTGAAACTCTCGGCACGATTCGTGGTCATCACCTCCCAACAAGCACCATTATCATGGGAAAGAGTCCATTTCAAAGGGTCTATATAGGTCAGCCATCTCTACGCTGGCTCGCTCAAATTTTTGATCTCCTCCATTTTCATGTTAAACTTTCGCTTTTGATGTTCCGTGGAAGCGACCCAAACTAAGGATTTGGGTGGCTGGTTCTTAAACTTTTCGTTGAAGTTACTTTGTATGTGCCGGATACAATACGTGTGATACCCTACTGGTCTAACAGTTGGGTTCTCCCAGTACTGGGTAATAGCATTTTTTATGGCAACGTTGCGATTAGAGAGCAAAGTCACCCCCTCCCTGTCGAGGATAATATGCTTCCTGAGGTTAATAATAAATTAGGACCAACTCTCAGTGGTCTCTTCATCTACAACAGAGAAGGCTAGCGGGAACATCTTCATACCTGCAATGACTTTGGTCACGATAAGCATTTTTTCTTTGTACTTGCCGTAAAAATAGGTGCCATCTATGCATACGATAGGTGGGCAGTGTCTAAACCCATCAATAAATAGCTTGAATGCCTAGAATACATAGTTCAACACCGCCATGTTAGCGTTCGATGGATAGATTAAGTTCCATTCCACGGCAATACTAGAATTATACGTCTGCAACACATTCATATATTTCGACAACTTACAATAGGACTCATCCCAGTTTTTGAACACCATCTCGACCGCTTTTGTCCTCGCGAATCATGCCTTCTTGTATGATATTTGGTACTTGTGGATGGAGTTTACAATTGTCAGTATAGTCGACAGTGCTATCTCTGGATTTTTCCACAAAATTTTAATAAATTTGTAAATAGATGAAGAGTTTAAGTATGATGAACGACACAAATCATATGCTAAGTTACTAATCTTACCGCAACGTCAGCTACGATGGATGTAGCAATAAATCGGGAGTCTACATTATGGTGGTCCATATTCATCCTCTCGTACACGCAATGATGATCACCATCATGTTGAGTTATCTCAAAGTATCCATGACTACTCTTTCTGCCCACACGAAGCCGTTAACTGCAGTTATTTTTACATTTGACCACACAAGTTGCTTTCCTTGAATTCACGATTTCAAATTATCGGTTGTTCTTTATGTGACATAGCTTCACAGCTGTCTAGCGGTCATTTTTATCTCTGAACATCATACCCTTGCATAGCTCAGTCGTTTTTGGATTCCAAACCCTACCGCAAGAGTCAGAATCGCATGAAATAATAGATTCGTCATTTTTCATATCTATATTATGAAAGAATGAGATGTCAACTAATGTGGAAGAAGGGCTAGCCACTTCGGTGACATCACCTCCCCTTCTCCAAGAGAGCTAAAGTCTTCTTCGTCATCCTCAACATCAACATCTTGATCAATACACATTAACAAAGTGTTTAGGTCTTCATCCGAGTTTGACAACGCACTTCTGTTGTCGACATTCAATTCGTAGTCATCTTCTGGCTTTGTGTACCTTATAAATTGCTCCACTACTGCCATGGTTATATCTTACCCAACGATTGGACTTGAAGGGAGCAAAGTATCCATGAATAATGATGACTCCCCTCTATCAGGCACTCTTGTGACCAAACGCACTACATTGGTATTGCCTGCGATCGACATTTCTAACGGAAATGACGTATCCAATTCGGTGTATGTAGCTGGGTTATACCCCCGAAGTCATCTCAAAATATGAACCAGCCGCATCTCCTGGTTATGTCAATAGTTGCAAGAAATTATCCAGAACCATGCATGAACGATCCAGAACCATGTATGAATGCTTGTGGGTCAACCGGTGGGTTTTCAATGTTTATGTAAAACTTAAGACAGTTCTCGGGGTTACTCTCAGCCAACCCTAATATTGTATCCAACATATCATCGCCATTTATCGGCATGATCTCATACTTAGTGACCGAACGGACCTATCTGTGAGAGAACCTGTATTTGAAATTTATGTGATAATTGCCACCGTAAGA
The DNA here is from genome assembly GCA_034768845.1 of Heliamphora exappendiculata. Lineage (NCBI taxonomy): Eukaryota > Viridiplantae > Streptophyta > Magnoliopsida > Ericales > Sarraceniaceae > Heliamphora > Heliamphora exappendiculata. The sequence continues at coordinate 11,549,695 of JAOTRH010000016.1, read as the reverse complement.
AATCACCTTCGGCAACATCATTGTTTCCAGCTCAACTAGTGTGATTCTTCGCGGGACACTCTAAAATCCCTTTGGTTCTGTATCGTAAGATACACTTTCCTCTTGGTCATTAATGACGTTTCTCCCAATAAAACATAATTCTCACCATCTCCATCATCGTTCTACAATAAAAATATATACTAGAACTAAAAAGGTTATTATTATGTAAAAAAAGAAAACAAAGCATTTTGTGGGCTAGGATTTTAAAAAAAAACCTTCTAAATGTTTTATTTCATAATTTGGATTGAATGAAATAAGACTATTCTTTTGGATTTGCCTCCATGACAAATCACTAATATATACATAAATATTATATCTGATAATTTTGATTGAATAAAATAATCTAAATAATAATAAAGAGTATTGTGATTTCATTTACATGTTTGTTTACATTGTTATTGGTTTTTTATTAATTTATTAAAAAAGAAAAAGAAAGGGCGACTATGTTTTCAATTCTTCTATGTTTTTTAATTTGTATTTTTTTTAAAGTTAAGACTTAATAGTAAATTTCTTTTCTTACAAACAGTCTCCATCTTTTTGTGTAATAAACTATTTTTTTTAATTATTGGGGAAAATGATTTCAGGCTTTTTTTTAATCTTAAATGAGTATATATATATATATATATATATAATATTTTTATATTTTATGGTTTTAAGTGAACAATGTATTCGTTTGAAATAAATCTTATTTAGCTTTTCTATTATATACATGATTAATTTTGATTTCAGTTTGGAAGATAATTTAATTTTCATTTTGTCTTTAAAGTGTGTTCATGTATTTTATTTTCGCACTTTATTATTTTTTAATAAAAATAACTTATTTATTCTTTCATTGAAGAAAATTTATTACAAATAAAAAATAATCAAATACAAAAATAAGTTGTTTTTAATTCTATAAGAAATTGTTTTAAACAGTACATTATTTTCCATTAAGATAGAAAATAAACTTTTCTTAAGTGATAATAAAGTATTTTTAAAAGTTATTAATAAGTTTTTCTTCTTTTTTTTTTTCAGCATGAACGTGAGAGAAGATAAATTGTAATTACAAATACCATAATGTATATTTCCTTAGATACCATTTTGAAATAAAATTAATACCCTACTCGCATCTTGTTTACGTCAACAAAAAAGATCTCTAACATGTAACTATATTGTATTTTATTGAATGGAAAGTGACGTTTTATTTCAATCACCCGAGTTTATATTTTATTGCAACATGAGTAATACTAGTTATTACCCGTGCCTAAAGGCACTCAACTATTTAATTTAATAATTTAAGAGTAAAATAAAAAATAATATCAACAAATTGATAATTAGTTAATTAGTCAAATTAAGGCACCTAATTTAAAATATAACTTTACTAGTTTGTTAATTATGAAAGTAAAAAAAGATAAATAAAAATAAAAACTAATTATTTTTTATTAGATTAGTTATAGGAGAAGTAATATCAATTAAATTATTTTTTTACTTTTATAAATAGAAGAGCAAGAGAAGGGAGAAAGGACAAACTTGAAGACGAAACTTGTTTATTTTAAGGGTTAAAATTTTTGACACCTAAATGTCACGTCAAATTATTCTATCTTGATTAAGATTTTACTTTTATGAATTTTTTCAATGATAAAAATTGAAAAAATAAAATGTATTGTTCAAAATATTAAAAAAGTTTCACTAAAAATGAAAATATGTAATATAAAATTTAATTTATTAACTTATTTTGGTTACTTTTGTCTTTTTGAGCTTTATTTATATGTTGGATAAAAAAATAAACTTTTAATTCATCTCATAATTTTTTAATTCATCTCAATGATAATAGTTCAAAAAGTATAATATATTTAAACATACAATAAATAAATGTTCACTAAAAAAATAATAAAGCAAAATAAACTATTATTTTAAATGGAATCAACGCCTTAAAATGTTGTAAATTAAATAAAGGCTGTTGAGCCTGCCATTAATAATAAATAACTGCTTAATTATTTTTTAAATGGACAGAACTTCAACTTAAAAACGTGCTCGCACATAAGCAGAAAAATAAGTAAATAATATTTATTTACTAAACTAGCAGAGTCTCATCTAAAAAGCAAAATTCCCACACTGTTAGAAAATAAACAATTTAGAAAAAAACTAAAAAGAAGGAGAGTTAGACAAAGAAATGCAGCAAGAGAGAGCACCAACAAATCTTTTTCCTTTTTATTTTTATTTCGCTTCTTTACAAGCTAGCTCAGACTTGTGAAATTATCTTAAAAGTGACTTGACTTATATAGGCAAATTGTCAAATAGTAAGCAAGCACGTGTCACTTATTCGTTGATTCATAACCTTATCCATATCAGGTAAAAAAGTGTGTTTGTAAAAAATATTTTTCATTGAAATTTATAAAGTTAAAAGTATGTTTACTAAACACGCTTTCCTTATTAAGAAAACGCGTTTACAAAACACGCTTTCCTTAAAACGTGTTCTACGTCCCTGTAAACCTAAAAGCGTATTTACTAAACACACTTTATTAATTAAGAAAACGTGTTTCCTAAATATGTTTTAATTGTAATTTCTTTTTAATTGATTATTTCCCTTCCAACCTAATTTATTCGGATGTCTCTCCAAATTCAAAACTTCTTGCCGTAGTACTAGTTGTTTAAATATATTATGTTCATTTTATTCAAAAAATTAAATTTTGTGAATATTAAAACATTTTTTTATTTAAAAAAATATAAAAATTAGAACAATAAAAGGTGAATCGAGACAATAAAAGATTAGCACAAAATATCTCAAAAAGTTAATAAAAGACAAAAAAAACTGTAAGGACTCGATTTCTTGTTATTTTCCAGTATTAATGAAAATGAGCATGTTACGTTTAGTGCAAACGGTTAAATGTGTATTTCACGTGTAACAATTAAAACTTGAGCCTTTATATGTTTGCTAACGATGGTTAAATGTGGGGTAATGCATGAGAACGTTATTGTGAGGTGTTTAGCCTATGTTTGGTTAAGTTTTAGCATTTTTGGTCGGGAATTCTAACCAGTGTAACTGCTCGAGTGGAGGGTAGACCGACTGAGTGGACAGATGGCAGAAAGTTCGGGGAGTGGGGACCGCTCAAGCGGTGAGGGGGTTTGCTCAAGCAGACTATTGGCGAGCAAATTTTAAAAGTCGCGTTTTAGCTCTTTCCCCCCCATTCCTTTCATTTCTCTCTCTGGAATAGAAGTGAGAGCTAGGGTATGGGTTTGGCGGGTTGTTGGTGCCTTCTTGGCTTCTCTTGTTGAGATCCCTTGCGTCCACTTTGGTTGTTTACCTATTGGAGGCTCGATCTAGACATTGGAGGCTTCATTCTCGCCTTTCGATTGGAGGTTCTTGCAGTTGGAGCTTATTTGGGCATTTTTTTATGGATCTAGCATTCCAAAGGTAGGATCTATGACTACCCTTGAATATTTGCATGATATGGGTCATAATTTCGATTTTATGAACTTGAAATCACGAAAATGGTATTTTCGAAGCCCTAGGTTAGGGTTTGATGTTAATGAAGGCTAAATCCTAGATCTATGGATGATTTAACATGATTTTATCTTTACGTTGTCGTTGGATACGATTGAAGTTGAAAGTAATACGCTAGTGTTTGAATTTGAGCTTAAATCATGAAATTTGGGAGTTTTGGGTTTAAAGGACCCGTATGTTGAAATTAATGTGATTATTGAACTATTGAGGGGTTAAAATAACCCATTGCACATGCATATTCCATGAGTTTATATGATATATAAACATGGGGTAGTTGAAACTTGAATCATCGTAATATGGGTTTAGCGAGAGGAACCATTTACGTTGGACTCGTGTGTGTGGAATGTGACTTGATAATTTAAACTGGCCAATTTGGGATCCAAGGATCGTTAAAATTTGGGCACAAATTGCGCCACGGTAAAAGGACGTTAGTAGTGACGGAGTATAGAATGTACCGTTACTTCACGAGCCTCACGTGGCTTGGTTGGTAGTTACATGGCGTGGGTCTATACACTCGTCTGGCGTCAATTCCTATATTTTAAACCACGAGTTCGTAGAATATGAGAAAATGTTGATAATATGTGCGTATGTATGTTGTGGAGGATTGCGCCCTTAGAAAAATTGAAATGGGATGATGAACTTTAATTGGATATGTTGCTTCCCGCATAACAACCTTCACATGTCATGCATATATTTATTGTTAGTTCTTTTCTACGAGTTTTGGCTCATATTGTTTAACTATATTTCAGGTGATAGCAGGAAAAAGATTTTGGAGCAAGAAGATGGTATATTTCTGGGAAATAAAATTGATAGAATTACACTTGCTTTGATAGTATATTTCTAAAAAATAAAATTGTAAAAATGTAATTCTTATTTTCTTTTACAGAACTTGGATTATTGTACTTTGGGTTAGAATACCCGGGTTGTAAGACTCTCAGGCCGTATATTCATATTATGTATGCATGTCATGACGTTTCGTTCGTTTGATGGGTCGAAAGTTTTAATCTTTAAATTACGTATCTCGATATTAAAGTTTGATTTCGGGTTCATGGGTTGAAAGGTGGTTGTTTTATTCTCAAATGTATGTTTTACATCTCAAGTTTGCCTATCGAAAATTATGTTCAAAGGGATGAGAAAAATGTGTAATTTTCCAAAACTTACAAAGATTTTTTAGACTTTGGGCAGTGAATTCTCTGATGCCCCACCGCTCAAGCGAACTTCACTGGGTGGCATTTTGTTGAAAATTTGTTTAGAACGGGATTTCTCTCAAATGTTTTCGGGTTTTCAATTAGGGTATAAATTTGTGAGACCCCGACCCAATTCATTTTGAAATGATTAAGTGTTCAAGTTATTTCGGAACCTCTGAAATGTTTTAAGTACACCCTTGGAGTGTGTTTGGGTTTCGTTAAGGCTTGTTTAGCTAGCGTTTGGGCTGAAAAACCAGTTTTACGCGAAAAAAAACACTGCACAGCAGTTCGGTCGACTGGAGGCGTTGGTCTAGTCGACTTGACCGAAAGTTTTTGGTTCAGTCAACTGAACTTGGGGGTTCGATCGACTGGACAAAAGGTTTTTGGCGACTTTTGGCATTTTTCTATAAATATCAGGGGCTGAGATATTTTAAAGGAGCTTTCTTCTAAGTTAAGTTTCGATTATCTCTGCCTTCTCTTTAGATTTCTAAGGGCTCGGGGCTCAATTTTTGGCAATCCAACTATGGATCCTCGATGTTGGTGCCGGGGGCTTCGTATATATCCGAACATATTTTTGTTTCAACGAGATTTGATTTTTGAGGCTTCGAGTTTTGACTTGCCGAGTTAGAATTCTAGACCCTACTACTGCATAAGGGTGTTTTATGTAATTATATATATTTTGACCGGATAAAAAATGCATGAAATGTCATATTTGTGTTTAAACCTTGTTTTATGAGTAAAAAGCATGTTTTTTTCTATTTTTTGATTTATTACCGTCTATGACATGTGGATGTATGATTTTCAAAAGGTGGTTTTGAAAACGGTGATTTTGTGAAAAATTGTGATTTTTTATAAAAATCTCAACACTTAGTATTTTGGAGGTTTGGAGCTAACTCTTCAGGCTGAGTCTAATTTTTGAAACGTTTTGTTAAAAATGAGAAAAAATATTTTGAAATATTTTTATTTGATCTCTATGTTGATGGATGGATCTAAATACACGTATAATGTATTTTATGAAAATATTTTCGTAGTTGAACTACGGTATGATTTTTGTGAAATGATTCTCTAGATGTATCGGGATATCGCGCATTTGACACGAGTTGACCTCGGTGAAAGTCTAGAAACGTGCGCAGTGTAGGTACCTTTGTCCTTCGGAATAGTTTCCGTAAAGAAGGTGGTAGGTGCTTTTTTCCTTCGATTTTAGTTCGTAAAGTTCGCTTTTACGTTATGATACTTCGTACAGAACTTGCATTTGCCTAACCGGTCCTACGATGTGTAGGGATTGGGTAAATGGGAAGGAGTCTACAGTTGTTACCTCTGTCCCTTTGTGACAGAGTCGGTACATAGAATTCATTTTCTTTATTCTCGGTAGCGTGGTTCGAGTGAATTATATTGTATTAGTTTCCTCGACTGTGTGTGTTTCGAGTGAAAAATATATTTTATTGTTCCTCGGTGTGTGATCCGAGTGAGAAAATAACTTTGTTAGCCCAAGTGCTCTTCAATTTGATTTTGATGATTTTCATAATTCATTTTCGAAGAATAAATGAATTTAAATGAATAATATTTTATATTTCCAAAATGAAAGTGTTAACATATTTTGAACAATTAAAATTGATACCTTAACAAAAAATAAATGACTTATATATCAAAAAGGTTCAAACACTTAAGTATTCTTGAATAAAAATATTTCGCGTTAATCTTAATTGAAAATTAAGTCAAATACTTTTTAAGGTAAAGTATACTTGAAACTTATCAAGTGTGTCAATACTTTTTGATCAAATGATTTGACACCCTAACTGTTTTACAAGTTGTTCTTCAAGTATTAAAGCTTTAGTCTCGATACAAACAAGTTTTGTGTCAATATAAAAGAGCCAAAGCTCAGAGGACTCAATTTGAGTCGACACAAAAGTGATCCTCACTTTTGGTGTCCAGAAGTTTGGGTCGACACAAATAGAAGTTGTGTCGACACAAAACTACCGAGACCTTCTGTAGATTTTTGGTGTCGATCCCAAGTCCAAATGTGATGACCCAAAAGTCTCGAGCCTGCCTACAGAATATTGGTGTCGACCCCAAGACCAAATGTGTCAACACAAAAGAAACGAGACTTTCTACAGAATTTTAGTGTCGACACCAAAGGCATGTTGAGTCGAGACAAGCGGTCCCTTCGGATGCTGACGTTTCAAATGAGTCGACACCAGATTCAATTGTGTTGACACCAGAATATTGGAAGGTAGAATGCAGAATTTGTATCGACTCCTCAAAAAATTCGTGTCGACCCAACTACTTGAAGAACTCTACCCTAGACACTTTGTGTCGACAGCAAAGGTATTTGTGTCGATACCGGCGAAGGAAATTCAAATCGTGGCAGATCTCAACGGTTGAATTTTTAGCATTTATTGCTCCTACTTACCTCCAACGGTCATGAATGCACAAAAACTTATATAAGGAGTAACTTCTCAATATTTAAGAATATTGGAGACTTGTATTCACTGTTTCATTGCTCAAATCAATCTTAGAAATCTCAAGCTCACATTTATTACTGTAACTCCAGTTTTTATTCCTCATCTCTCTTTACCTTCTCATTTATTGTAAATTATTTTTGTAAAGAGAGTTAGTGTTCTTCATTAATATATCTCATTTATTGTGTTCAAGGGTGAGTCACCTTTTATCCTTTGAGTTGGTGAGTGAAACTCATCAAAGAAGAGTTCAAGAGAGATTAGAAGAAAATATGGAATTATTTTTATAGGATCTTCTTGAAGCTAAAATAGGCTTGTGAATGTGCCCGTAAACATTCAGTTCATTCAGGCGAAGTCTAGAAGATTTTAAATGCTTAGAATACGCCCGTGAAGTATTCTGAATAGTGAAAATGCTCAAGGGAGATCTTGAGAAGTGGACGTAAGTTAGGATAAAACTGAATCACTATAAATCTCTGGTGTCTGGTTCTATCTCTCTATCCTTCATCTTTAATACTAGCACTGATTTTATATTTGCTTATCTTGCCTTATTGTAATATTAAAAAATTTCTAAATAAGATTTTTAAATTGCTATTATTTTTTAAAGATTCAATTCACCACCCTCTTGGGCTGCCTAAATTTAACAAATAGTTTGGTTGCGATTTTCTTTAACTGTGAAACGTTTCTACATTGGTTAAATGGTTGGTTTATGGATGAAAAACTATTTTGGAGGAGGTTTATAGAAAACTTGGGATTTTATGATATAAAATCTTTTTGACTTTGTGGTTGAGTTAGCTCCCACTATATGATGTGCATGGTTTTAAAGATGAAAATGTGGAGTTTTATAAAGTAAAATCGTTTTGAGGCTCGTGTTAGCCTAATGGGAAAATTTGTAATTTTAGGTTGGAAAAACTTTTTTTGGCTCCTGTGGTTGAGCCTGTATGCTTGTGATTGCATATCCTGCTTTACAGTTCTATAATATATTTCTATTGGGCTTCAGCTCACGGTGTAGAATTTTGTTGTAAATTTTTTTTCAAGTAAGCGTGGTCCCTTAGGTTGACCATGGTACCCGGAGGAGGTTGATGACAAGACCCAGTTGTCTTATTTTTATTAAATAGTTTATATCATTCTGTATATGTTTCATGTTTAGAGATAACACGTTGTAAACATATGCTATTATTATGGATGTATGCATGTTTTAATACTTTCGAGAAAACTTTTGGTTGATTGTTGTTTTTTGTAGTTTCTTACTACGTTTTTCGTTGCTGGGTTCAACATTTTGCAAACGGAGTTTTCAAATGGTTTTTGCTTCATATAAACTCTTGTGCTTTGAGAAGATTTTTGGAACGGCCTAAGCTTATTTTAAAATGAAAAGATTTTCTTATTCAAAACACGTATTTTGTTTATTTTTAAAGGCTTGGCTTGGGGGATGCATTCGTAGTCTCTCGGCTACTCTTTGAATCAAATAAACCTTCGGTAATACGTTTTTACAAAGGTTTTAACCTGGTTTGGCCTTCTGGATTTAAATCCCTTTTGTTTGGACTGTTATGGTGGTTGTTCTGTGGTTTTTTACGTTATTCAGAATTTGGAGCGTGACAACTTGGTATCAGAGCTCTGAGTTAGAAAACCTCTGAGCTGTGGAAAGAGGGTGTGTTACCTTGTGAGGATGTGTATGTGTGCTTGGTTGCCTGTGTTTGGAACATGAGTATGTTGATGTCGTGTATATGTCAGCATGGAGGTTGGACGTTAGGATTGATTAGTCTTACTTTCGGACGTTTGGACTAACAAACTTGGGAGCAAAGTTAGAAACGCTTTTCATAGACGTGATTTCTAGTAGGAAATCTAAGTAGGTTATCCAATGTGGTGCATCATTCTTGTCAGTTCTCCTTGGTGTTGGTGTTGTGTCTACATAATCATTGCGGCTACGTGTTAGCATGATTATGTGATATGTGGAAGAAATAACATGATAGTTCGACCTTAGATTGTCGTGTTTCATGTTTTTTTTATATAACCGGTTCACCCTTAGAGGCGACGAGACTGTGGTTTGGGTCTTGGTTATGCGACTCGGTTGTTATCATTTGCAGAGGTACGGTTATGGGTTGAGCGTTGATCGCTTGGTTTGTTGTGGAACTCAGCAGTTAGTTGGGTTCAGCCATGTGAGATTGGTCTCGATTGGAAAGCCGTTGATTGTTTGAGCAGAGTTTTGTTCAGGTATAGTCGAAGTATGGTTGATGACTTTGACTTGGGTAGCTGGCATCTCTTGAGAGTAAGTTATCGAAAGTTGTAGATGTGGTATGGATAGCCTTGTGAGTTGGGGTGATGGGGTGTTGGAAACCCTAGATATCAGTTGTTATGACGGGATCTGTGGAAAGTGGTAATCCCTTTCGGGGTTTTGATGTACGTGGTTTTGGCCATGTGATGGAATAGTTACGTCGTGAGCCATGCAATGTCATGAGTCGTGTACTCAGGATGGGGTATAGACGGGAACATAGTGGATGGGAACGTAGTAATCCTTGACCGGGTATATGTTGAGACAGCAAGACATGAGTGATTTTGGGAATATCCCTGACAGTAGAATGTTAATGGTGATCAACAGAATGTTGTTAGTAGTTAGAGTAGTTCTGATGACCTTGGACTTTGTCTACCTCTTTGAGGGTTGAGACTTGAGTTCTAAGTGAATGAGCTCAAGGATCTTGGAATATGTAAGGGTTCCCACAACGAGTATCAATTTTGTAGAATTCCTATGGGAATGCAGGTTAGTGGTTTGGTCGATATCCTAGTGATTAGGAGATCGCATTTGGGAACCATGCTAGGTTCCTGGGTTGGCCTAGTGCTGCGATGACGCGTCCTTGGTATAATATCTCTGGAGGTTGTTTGTGTTCCACCTTAGGTTCAGAGATGGGTATGTTGTTTGCCCATGAGAATGAAGTGTGGAGTGATAAAGATCAGCAGTTTACCGTGTGGTTTGGCTGGCCTAGGGTGATAGGTGAGAAATCATTGGATACGATGCTTGTGATCGTGTGTGTCTTAAGGGCAGAAGTGCAGAAGGTATCTGCATGGTTGTCGGGATTATTAGTAACTCTGGATGAGAGGTCCTAGGATTGGGTTCCCTTTGTGTGACGTCGCGCCATGGGCAGTGGGCTCGAGGCGGTAATGTGATTGTGGTTTACCTTGCAGGAGTTAGGTTGTGTAGCGCAACCTTATGAAGTAAGATTTTGGGCGCAATGGGATGTGTTGTACCAGCTATGCAGATAGATGGTGTCCACGTGTGTGAATGAGGTCAGAGAGAGCTTGGTGTAGCGGAAGACCTGAGTTGTGCGATCGGAGTTGACAGCAGTTGTGTGGCTGTAGTCGATGTGGTCTCCAGGTAGGACTTGCAGAGTTCTCAGTGGCTAGTGTTGAGGAGTACTCCCAGTACGCTGAGGTTGGGTCATGGTTTCTTATTACCCTTTTTCATTCCTTTGGATGGAAGGAGAGAGAGGCCTTTTTTGTAGACGATTGTCTGGTGCGAGTTGTTTTTATCTCGGGTGGACAGAGATGCCAGGTTCTTGATTGGTTCAGGTTTTGGTTATGTTATGAGATTGTGGAATCTCAGTAGATCTATACCCATGTGTGCCCCATGGAGTTGTGACTCAGGGACTTGTTTCACCGTAATCGAGTGATTGTGGGTTTGATCCTTCATGGTTTCGACGCGAGGTGCGAGACGTTCTACATCCGACTGTTGGTGTGTGTAACTTGGGATTCGATTGCTCCCGCGGTTGGGGACCGTAAAGAATCGCATGATGGAGTTAGTATTTTCCCACGGTGAAAGACTAAAAAAAATACATATGAGTGTGATAAATATGAGAGGTCGTGGTAATCTAGTCGGTGTGGCTCGTTTTGTATGATGGTTGAACCATCTGGATTGTGTTCCTTGTGAGGTCGAGTCAGTAGACCAGGAATGCGTGCGCTTGTTCTTGTTGATAAGGGAGTTAGCATAGAAATCCAGAGTTCTTTTGCAGTGATCAGTTGAGGATCGCTAACCGTTATGTACATATGGTTGTACTTCTAGCTTTTGGCAGAGCGGGAATTCTAACGGAATCGTGCGGGTTTAGTATTCACTTGGCAGGTTTCTGGTGGACTTTTGTGGGTTTGGATTCATGCTCTGTTTGGGATTTTGAATTGTTCAGAGATCTTGGAGTCGAGGAGTGATCATTGGATGAAGTAAGTGTGTGTTTTGGTATAACCATTTGTTGGGATAATGATTCCGAGAGTAAGGTACGGTATGAGTTAAGAAGAATTTGATGTTTGGGAAGCCTTGGTTGGTGTGGCCTGTTCGAACCAACGCGATTGTTTGGTTGAGAACGGAAGGGCCGTGATAAGTTCTGGTGTGAGGAAAGTGTTAAGTGTAAGACGCTAATCTGGGTTGGTTACTTAACAGACAAATCTTGGGTTAGATTATCAACTATTATGGACTCAGGGGGATTGCTGTATGTGTTCTGCGTTGGGTTTGCGTTGTCGGATGACGGTGACCTTGTTCAATTTGAGGTGACCTTGTGGCTGTAAAATTGGATTGGTTTTCAGTTGTGTGGAACCTCGTCTGGGACAATGGTGTGCCACATAGTGTTTCTCCTGAGTGAGAACAGTAGTTCATGATGGAAGATTGGATAGAGGGCGAAGGTTTGAAGGTTTGAAGGTTTGATGAGATCTGTTCTTTGGTATTCTAGGTGAGTTAGGTGAGCTTCTCTATGGAGTTGGGTGTTGTGTTGTTGCTCGTGCATCAGTGACACGACAACTTCAGTAATGGAGATGTTGAGATCCGGAGGGTGATGATGCGGTATCAAAGTCGGTGATCATCTGGTGATCGTTAGGACTTGAGTAAAGTTTGTGTGCAGGGTGTGTGACTTCCCGTGACTGATGTTGGTGTTTGAGATCAAGTACTGTGGTGAATTGGTCTCTTGCTTTGCGTTTGTCGCGGGAGTAGTTATGTTCGGTGAGAGTTATGGTTCGACATTTGCTGGTATGAGTTGGATCTTGATCCTACGTTTCATGGCTGTTTCCTGGATGACAGAGATATTAGTGCGACTTGCCTGTGCCCGCAGTTTGTGAAGGGTTGAATCTTCAAGTCGTGTTTTTCTCGTGTGACGATGGTTGTATTCTTGGTATTAGTTTTGTAATGACAAGTTTGGCGTATTTTTGTTGTTGTGTGGTATTGCTGGGTTTACATCAGAGCTTGTTGATGGTTGATGGGCTAGTGTTTGGCTTGCGTTCAGTGTTGAATTTCGGGGACAAAATTCCATTAAGAGGGGGAGAGTTGTGAGACCCTGACCTGATTCATTTTGGAATGATTAAGTGTTCGAGTTATTTCGAAACCTCCGAAATGTTTTAAGTACTCCCTTATTGTATGTTCGGGTTTTGTTGAGGCTTGTTTGGCTAACATTTCGGCCAAAAACCAATTTTACGCAGAAAAACACATTGCCCAGAAGTTCGGTCGACTGGAGGGGTAGGTCCAGTTGACTGGACCAAAAGTTTTTGGTTCGGTTGGCTGAACTTGGGTTTTCGGTCGACTGGACATAAGGTTTTTGGCGAATTTTGGCATTTTTCTATAAATATCAGGGGCTAAGATATTTTAAAGGAGTTTTCTTCTAAGCTAAGTTTCGGTTCTCTCTGCCTTCTCTCTAGATTTCTAAGGGTTTGAGGCTTGGTTTTCAGCAATTCGACTGTGATTCCTCGATGTTGGTGCCGGGGGAATCGTATATATCCGGATAAATTCTCGTTCCGACGAGGTTTGATTTTGGAGGCTTCGAGTTTTGACTCGCCGAGGTAGAATTCTAGACTCCACTGCTGTATAAGTGTGTTTTATGTAATTATTTGTGTTTTCACCGGGTAAAAAATGTATGACATGCCATATTTGTGTTTAAAGCTTGTTTTACGGGTAAAAAACATATTTTTCACTTTTCTTAGTTTATTACCGTTTATGACATGTTGATGTATGACTTTTAAAAAGTAGTTTTGAAAACGGTGATTTTGTGAAAAATGGTTGTTTTTGATAAAAATCTCAACACTTTGTGTTTTAGAGGTTTGGAGCTAACCCTTGGGGTTGAGTCCCTTTTTTGAAACGTTTTGTTAAAAACGAAAAAAAATATTTTGAAATATTTTTGTTCGATCTCCATGTTGATGGATGGAACTAAATACATGTATAATGTATTTTATGGAAATATTTTCGTAGTTGAGCTACGGTATGATTTTTGTGAAATGATTCTCTAGATGTTCCAGGATAGCGGGTATTTGGCACGAGTTGTCCACGATGGAAGTTCAAAAGCGTGCGCAGTGTAGGTACCTTTGTCCATTGGGGTTGTTCCCGTAAAGAAGGTGTTAGGCGCTTTTATCCTTCAGTTTTAGTCCGTAAAGTCACTTTTTACGTTATGGCACATCGTATAGAACTTGCATTTACCTAACCGATCCTACGATGTGTAGGGATTGGGTAAAGGGGCAGGAGTCTATAGTTGTTATCTCTGTTTCCTTGTGACAGAGTCGGTACATAGGATTCATTTTCTTTATCCTCGGCTACGTGTTCCGAGTGGATTATATTGTATTCTTTTCCTCGGCTGAGTGTATTTCGAGTGAAAAATATCTTTTATTGCTCCTCGGTGTGTGATCCGAGTGGAAAAATAACTTTTTGGTTACAGTTTTCTTTAAGTGTGAAATGTTTCTGCATTGGTTAAATGCTTGGTTTTTGGATGAAAAACTATTTTGGAGGAGGTTTATGGTAAACTTGGGGTTTTATGATATAAAATATTTTTGACTTTGTGGTGGAGTTAGCACCCACTGTATAATGTGTATGGTTTTAACGATGAAAATGTGAGATTTTATAAAGTAAAATCGTTTTCAGGCTCGTGTTAGCCTGATGGGTAAACTTGTAGTTTTGGCTTAGAAAAATCTTTTTGGCTCATGTGGTTGTGCCTATATGCTTGTGATTGCATATCATGTTTTACGGTTTTTTATAGTTTGTTTCTATTGGACTTCGGCTCACGGAGTGAAATTTTGTTGTAAAACTTTTTTCAGGTGAGCGTGGTCCTATAGGTTGACCCGATGGTGCCCAGAGGAGACTGATGACAAAACCCAGTTGTCTTATTTTTGTTAGGTAGTTTATACATTTCAGTATATGTTTCATGTTTAGGGGTAACATGTTGTAAACATATGCTATTATTATGGAATGCATGTTTTAATACTTTCGAGAAAACATTGGGTTGGTTGTTATTTTTCGTAATTTCTTACTGTGTTTTTTGTTGCTGGGTTCAACGTTTTGCAAACGGAGTTTTCAAATGGTTTTGCTTCAAATAAACTCTTGTGATTCGAGGAGGATTTTGAAACGACAGAAGTTTCTTTTAAAACAAAAAGATTTTCTTATTCAAAACACGTATTTTGTTTGTTTTTAAAGGCATGGCTTGTGGGCTGTAATCGTAGTCTTTCGGCTACTCTTTGAATTAAATAAACATTCGGTAGTACGTTTTTACAAAGGTTTTAACCTGGTTTGGTCTTCTGGTTTTATGTCCCTTTTGTTTGGGTGATTTTGGTGGTTGTTCTGTGACTTTTCGCGTGACCCAGAATTTGAAATATGACAAAATTAATTGTTTTCAGGGGTTGTTTACCAAAAAAGAAAAAGAGATTGATTTCTTTTATTCAAGTGTTTTCTTAAATTTTACTCGGATTTTATTATTTCGAAATCGGGGCGTTACAAAAATCATGATGCTTTTGTTTATTTATTCTAGGCCTTTTTTATATTTAATTTGTTTTTTCTAAATATAATAAGAACTAAGATTTAAACAAGCTAATTGACTCAGGGAACTTAACAGACACAAATTCAAAACTAATGATTCGACAATATTGATGCTTTGAAACGTGCAACTAATGCGAGTAGTGTCGATTTAATTCTCAATTGATTGGGTAAAATTGAATAACGTGGGATACGATTATTTGATTGTGACCGTGGGTTAGCAACGACGACGACGAAGTGTTAGCGACGACGCCGACGAGGATCGGCAAACATTATTTGATTGCCAGGAAATATTCTAAGTTTTAAATTTTGGGAAAAAATTTAGCAGGGTTTCCCCTGTTTTCTTTTTAATTCAAGTTCACATAATAACTTATGAGAATGGTTTCTGACTTCTTGCTGAAATTTGCCCATGGAATCACAAAAAATATAAGAAATAATGAAGTTTACCATGTCAATGCCAGAATATTGTACTGGAAAACTTTACAAACTACGCTAATTTCTCAAAAATATTTCTTCTCTTCTTCAAAACCAAATTAAACTAAATATCTGAACAGTTATATGTGTGCATAGATTCAAATATATTTGCGTAACAAAAGTAAATGATGTACACTGAGCATATTGTTTTAGATTGTTTAGTATCTTAGCACTAAAAAAGTTTTGTTCATGGAGAAAATAGATCAATTTTAAACACTTTATAATGGTCCCTTATCAGTAAAAGCCACCACAAAATAGCATCACACAACAATCCATAATAGGGCACTTCAAGAGTTTCTCAGAAATGTGGTTAATGAAACATCCAATAGACAATAAAAAGAGTATATTAATTGAGGACAACTAGGATATTAGATTGTAGAGCACATATAAGCTTCCTTCTATTAGCTAATCAAGTAACCGTTAACCAAGATATCCTGGCTAATAAACAATTGTAAGGCAAGCATGGAATAGGTAATAAACACCTTTGTAAGTAAATCTTAAAAGAATTAATATATGGGACTAAATAGAGGTTAAAATGATGTACATTCAGGTCTACTAGGCAATTGTAAACATAATTCAATGTAGAAGAATTAATTCCAACGTTTTGACTTCACTTGGACACATCATTGACAGGAGAACAAAAACGATCCTAAACAATCTTTAAGTTATATAGAGGTTGCACACTATATCCACAATTCCACACACGTGCTTCTCCTATGCCTCTTATTTTGGAGTACCAATGCCTAAATCAAAAAATACAAAAACAAACAAAAAAATGAAATAAAATATACAATATAATAAAAGGCCCAAAGGTACAATAAAGTTGCTCTGTGAACTTTGTTCAATGGAATCTGTAGAAATCTTTTCCTACAGAAATTTACGATGTAACTTCGATGGATTTTGCATCAGTATAATAAAGACTATCTTCTCCATAACTCCACAATCATTAAGAGAACAAAAATGAACATTATTGATAGAATTCTGACTAGGTATGGAGTGCCCCAAACTTTTAGAAAATATTCTAACTATCGAATTTTTTTTAAAAAATTGACAGAGTTTCTTTTGTTTTTTGGATAATTCAACGGTATAACTGTTCACAAAATAACCTGTAATAAAACCAAGTAACACAATATACACAGACTCTGCCTGGATCACAACAACAAAATTACAACTCAATTATACATTATGTACTATCTATTCTAACTTCTCATGCATATATTTTAAACCTCCAAGTTAATTTTCCAATGAATTCCACAAAAAAATGACAAAATGATGATCTGAGAAATTACCCATGAAAGATCATAATACAACATTTATTTCCTTTCTCATGTTTCCAACCAAAAGAAAGGAATCAATACTCACATGTTGAATAAACATCACAAAGAATCACTAATGTTAACAAATACCGCAAAGAATCCTGTAAACTAAAATAAGCTGTTAGAAATGAAAATCACCTATCAACTAGTTTTGTTGTTCATATCAATGGCAATTGAAACTGTAAAAAAGATCTAATGGTAAAACACATCGATCTATTGACTGTGATTGTGTTATAATTGGGAAGAGAATAAATATTATCAATTATTAACAATTATCTTACTTCTCCATGCGCGGCACTAAGCCCAAAATCTAAAACTTTGAGATATCATTGGGAAAACCTTTAGACCTCAATGGTAAACTCCCTTACTATGGCAATAATCCACACCCATTGAGTTGTTGGAAATATCTCCTAGACTCGGCTTCACTATGTCGTCCTTGGTGAACTTGAATATAAATGTACAACATCACCAATTTATTGTATATTAAAGAATGAACAATGCATATATAATGTCCACCTTGCTTCTAGACCACGAATTAGAGACATAACTATTTTATCAACTTGAATATAAATGTACAACATCACCAATTTATTGTATATTAAAGAATGAACAATGCATATATAATGTCCACCTTGCTTCTAGACCACGAATTAGAGACATAACTATTTTATCAAATAATTTGCCGCCTCTAATAAATTCCAAGATTATATAGATCTTTGTTCGACCTAACAACACAACATTTTACATTAGTTCTGTAAAATCTTTGTCACATAAAAAAGTTTTGTCACAATCTAGTTAGAGTAGAAAGTGTTCGCCTTACTCTATAACTACAACTATTCAGAAAAATTTAGCATTATTGAATTGCATTACCAGCAATCACCTTTTTAATCATAGGGGCTTGGAGAATTAGATCAGACCAAACCTCCATTATAACAGGCCCATATATCAACCCTCCAATATGTGAAAACACTATTCACATTTGACAACTCAAGACATATTTTACCATTGGCAAGCAAAAACCAGAATAATGAATTTAAGTATTCTTGGCATTCAATTTGGTTATTTGGAGTAATGATTAAAATTTCCTAACTACTGTATTTGTAACAATTCAATTTCGTTTATAAGACAAAAGCCAAAGTCCTAGCATGCATAAAAACAACGACGTTTACTCTACCTTATCTATTGTATTTAGTTTTCAAAAATTGAGACTGCTCAATCAATAAAACAAATAAACAAATTTGTTTTGGTATAATTCTTTAGCAAAATAACAACCACATGCAATTGTATTACCAATGGAAATATAGATACACCAATTCAATTTGGTTTTTTTTAAAAAAATCTTAATAAATTTTTTAGTATAAATTTTAGTGAAAACCAAAGATTACCTTTAACTGTGAAATAGAACTTGTAAAAAAATAAAAACATTAGTGGAAATAGAGCTTGGAGGCAATATCTCATCATGTTCTTGAGCCCTTTCCCTGCAAAAATTAAAAGATAAGATGATATACATCACCATAGATTTTGAGATAATTATATACCACAATTAAGGATGTTACAGCATGATTAAGTGAATATAGTCATGATCCTAAATAACAAAAAACGATTTCCAACTTCTTCAAGCTCGCGAAGAGCTAAAAATTGAATGGGTATTATTAGAGATATAAAGTCTACAAAATGAATGGGCAATAGTGCACTAACATGTGGAGGTGCCAACTTTTTCGTTCATCACAAATGGGGAGATTTACCATATACCAAATACCTTGCACAAATACATACATGTCACATCCAACTAAGTTGAATTGCAATATAGATTTAACTTTGTAGCATGGTCAACTAGCTTAGCAATGACAGTATCCTGGTCATCCTCCTGTTCTATTGAATTTAACTTTATCTTTCTTTGATCTAGCAAAATCACCAACAAGAGGGTTAATATGAAAATCCTAAACCATGTGCAAAAATCTTATTTAAAAAGGATTTTGGAGATACTTATTGATACAGTTTTCCATTTCACGCCATTTTCTCTTCTCGAGTCTTACAGAGCTAATAATCTCCTCATACAAAACATGGTCTCAAAATATATATATGTTTATAATTTTAAAACATCAAATAGCATTAATATTAGGTACCAAAGTGACTTAACAGATGATACTATGGCAGCAAAAATGTAGCACAATATTTCTTTTTGTAAGGCTTCCTCACAACTGGTATTCCAGATGAACCTGTTTCATCACCAGCCTCATAGTTATCATCTTCTCCACCAAAACTTACATCATGGAAAATTGAGAAAGTAAAAATATTTTGGAAATCCTTACTAGGGATTGTTTGGCCTATTTGGCTTATGAAGTTTAGCAGCCTCATCCTCTACATGTTTGTGCTCCATCTGAAGAGACTTCAAACTTTCATCTCGTCATGCCCCAAAACCCAGGGTTCTTCTCAAAACAAACATACATTCCATACATGCATAACATATTGCCTCAAGGCTTGCAAAATATTCTTCCAAGAACATGCAATACATGTAATAGTCCATGATTTTCATAACAAAATAGAAGAACTACAAAAGCCTTCCACCTCCACAGCTCCTCAAGACCACCACTCATGAACACAGTCACCTGAAAAAGTTTTTCACAAGTCCCACAACGTGAGCCGAAGCTCAATAAAAATAGATTATAATGAAGTAAAGCAGGATATGCAATTACATAGCATAGAATTGACCCAACCATTTTCCAACCTTAAAACAAAACACTATAGACTCTTTTATATGCAATTACATGCAATTACGAGCCTCAATACAATTTTCCATCCTTAAAATCACGCATTTCATACAATACAAATAACGCCCAACAGTTAAAGAAAAATAGTAATAAAATGCTATTTTTCACTCGATTTGCACAATCGAGAAAATTTTTTACGTACCGACTTTGTCATACTCGGGATGAAGGTAACCAATATAGACTCTTTTCCATTACCCTAGACCAAATCCATACAAAGACCCGCTAGGTAATGACAAGTTCTAGATGGAGTCACGACAATGCATGCCTCCCACTAGGGCAACCACATCATTTATGGGGATTAACTCGAAGGAGCGAAGCATCTACTTGTGAAAAAATTTTAGACTTTCATCGAGGAGCAATGGTGGCCCAAATAGACACGCATTGTCATAGCGCATCTATCGAATCATAAAAAAATCAACACGTAGCTCGACTACAAAAATATTTAAAACCATACATTAATCATGTACAAAACATCCAATGGCCCTTCGCCATGTCGTTCCTAATCAATAAAAAATGACAAACATCTTTCAAAGATTTCACCATTTCAACTAAAACATTCAAACCGTGACTCAACCCCGAGGGTTAGCTCCAAACCTCCCAAAAATTTGGTTTTTCATAACCTTACATAAATCCTTCTATTTATAAACTACATTTTTGAAAATTACGGACATCCACACGTCCACCAACATGTAATAAATCAAAAGATATGCAAAATATTCTTTTTACCCGAACAAACATGGTTAAAACACAAAATCTAACATTTATAGCATTTTTAAATGGTAAAAAAGCATATAATCGCATGTAGCACCCTTTAAAGACAAGATAGTCTAGGATTCTACCTTATTTAGTTAAAAAGTCGACACCTCGAACTCTGTAAAAAATGAGCTTCATTGAAACAAGATTTCATTGGAATGAACCCAAAGCCCTCGGCACGAATACTAAGAATCCGCTATTAGATCTCAAAAAATCAAGCCCGGGCCGACCGAAAAACTAGCGAGAAGGTGGAGGCTTTATGTGTAAAAGAAAGAAACTTAGGCAAGAAGATACTAGGTCTCAAAATATCTAACATAAGGTTGATATTTATAGGCCCCGCCCAAAACAGGAAGTCAGTTGACTGAATCGCTCACTTCAATAAATTGAAAAAGGCTACTGAATTAAATAATTCCCCACCGACACATTTCAGTCGACTAAGTCACCCATTTCAGTCGGCTGAACCCCCACACTGTCCATTCAGTTGACTGAATTAATCACTTCAGTCGACTAAAGGACAGAGAAAAACAAACCAACTATACTTGCCATATCAAAACTCAAACAAGCGTAAAACATATATGACATATGCTGTTCTAAAATGATGAAGCAATAACAAACACATCGAACAAACATTATGAAAATAAAATAGAACCGGACCTCACACATCTAAATGTGTTACAATCTCATCCAGTTCCTTTTCCTGCACCTAAGCCTCTTAAGTTCCCAAACATCCTAACCTGAAAATAATGAAAGTAATAGAACATACAGAGATGTCTATGAAATGCTAGAGCAGTTCGACTTTGTATAATCAATGCTTTACGGAAACATACTACACAATAGGAGACGAGAATGATCCATTGGTTCCACAAGGGCTGAAACGTGACTACCAAATCTAGGTTTAGACCATCTACAATAATTTTTTGGAGTCCAAAAATTACAAATCCCCAAACTTTGGATCTCATCAATCCTTTGACCAGTTTCCTTAGAACCATTATACTAACCAAAATACAAAGATATTAGATAACTAAAATTTCCGTAAGAGCAAATTTGTTTTCAAAAAGATATATACTACATAAAATTTGGAGTATAATATACAAGTATACATAGGTGGCCATATCCTGGCCACCATAGGATGACATGTAATAGAAGACTAGAGACTAAGCCCCGCATTCACTCGGCAGTGGCTTGGGCCTTATGCTCCTACGCTCGAACACCCGGGGTCCCTCTTGTATTGTCGGTGGATCATATGCTGGGGATGTATGCGTGTGGGGAGGTATGTGTGTTTCTAGCGGTTGAGACATCGTCGCCTGGTCCAACTGCCCTACGTGAACATGTAACTTTGCGGTACCCAGCGTCCGGCCTGAGTTACTGGTTGACTAGGAGCAGCAGCAGCAGGTAACTGATATATACTCGCTTGGTCCAAATGAGCACTGTAAAAATGGTCCTCTATGGATGTCTGTGAGAGCTGGGATTGCGTGGTCATCTGGCTAGGATCGGGTGCAGGTTGCTCGAGCACCTCATCTCCCAGAGCTAATGCTCTAGCCTTGCCACATTCACAAGCTGGCAAAGGCAGAAGCTAGGGCACCTCAGCCTGCGTCACTCCCTGTGTCATCTCTGGGAAGTTGTAGTAGAGGCTAGGCAATGCGGAGCTAGAGGGAATGCTGGGTGAAGGGCCAGGGGAGGAGAGGAGAACTGTAGCTATCTTGCACCAGTTAGTGTAAATGAGCCCCAACGAGTAGCGGGTGTGGCGAATAGGTCCATGAAATGACTATGATGCGATGGTTGCAATGAAGTATTGGGACCCGGTGCAGGCTGTACACGGAGCTCCCTATGCACCACCATAAGCGATGAGTATGCTCGCAATCTTTCCATTTGCGACATACCGTGTCTGCAAATGAAAAAGAAGAAGACATTAGTCATACAAGTAATGAAATTAGATAAAATGAAAAGATTGTGAGAAATGAAGTTGTAGTGCTTACCAACTCCTCTACAACCCTCATGTTCCTAGGTATCTGGGTGCATCGCGGTGACTGGGATTACTCATTAGCAGATGTGAGACCCGTCGATACCACGTCGTATATGGCTCGTGATATCCTATCGGCACCGATGACTGAGGGGTGACAACAACCTGATCCCTCCGTAGACCCCATGCAGTGGCCCAAAACTCATGTACCCGTGTCAAATCGGTATCCATCCAGCCACGTCTGTCATAGGCATGGAGGAAGCGGTCCATATCTGGGTCTTGTGGGAAGGTCTAAAGGTGGCCGAACTATTAGAGGATGTGGTCTGGTAGATGCCACTCGACCACATCATAGTAGATAAGTGGAGACTGAGCCATCTAAATCTTGCTGCCCAGTCAGCAGTACTCGGGAAGTGCCAAGATGATCTCATCAGCCGCTCCGTATGGCATCCAGGTGATCTTAGAACAATGAGAACATCATTAATAATGAACATGATACAAGTAAATCTTTGAATTTGAATAGAGAAAATGTTAACGCAATATAACGTAGGGCTAACCTCATCTGTGGTGAGACGGTCAAACTGGTTACGGTAGATAGTGACGACATGCGTCTGGACTTGGTCCAATGCAACCCACCGGCTGCCGCACAGCCCAGCCAGTAGAATATCGTCTCCGTGCTGGATAGCTGTTTGACCAGGCCCAGTTCATATTCAACAAAGCTCATGGTGCATCAACAAAAATGGCCCCAAAGCCACTCTACAAAAATGTGGAATTTGTGTTCAATAAAGCTCATATGCAATCAGTTCAAGTTTCTTAGTATGGTGAAATCAAATATAAATTATCAGAGAACTTATGCATGCTAAGGAAAGGAACAAAACTAAACTACAACAATTTAGTGGGAGCACATAAATTAACGAAACAACAAGCTATATAAGAGAGGAATTTGTCCAAGGCTACCAAAAAAGAAGCATAAGTAGAAATCTAAAAAATTGCGCTTAAATTTTCTAGACTGAAAATAAAAAATCAAAGAGAAATGACCCAAACTAGCACTACTAATCCCCTAACCCACATGCTACCACTGGAAAGGTATTTTTTAATTTCTCCTCATATTACCCCCATCCCACTCCCACACCCCCTCCTTTCAGTAAGTAAATTTAAGGGGAAAATAGAAAATAGAACTCTTTGTATAGGGAAACAGCTCCAACATCCATGTCCTAGAAAAAAATAAATTGATTCAAATTAGTACTACTAAAATGTTATCGTTGAAATTTTTTTCAAAAATACATAACGCTCTCATATCAAGCCTGGAGAAGAAATCAAAAATTGTAAAATACCTATAAGAGGGACTAACAAAGATGAGCAAGAAAATTAGGAGGGACAAATGAAGCAAGCAAGCAAATCAAATGTTTAAAAATGAGCAAGAAAAAAATAGGGGCAAAGAAGCAGAGTTACTGTGATATCCTAGTATCCCACATCGAAAAAGGAGAGGGAGTTCCTAAGCTATGAAGGAAAAACTTTGGGCCTTTATATTCAAGGAGGCCTTTTTTCAAGTGGTAGAGACCCTAGCGGAACTCTGCAGTTAAGAGTGCTTACACTAGAACAATGCAAGAATTGGTGACCCCCTAGGAAGAACAAAATCGTGAGGGCTTTGTCTCAAGCGGGCAATATCGTTACCATGTGAAGGGCCGGGGTGTTATAGTTGGTATCCGAGCACTAGGTTCAACCCTTATCCAAGCGATCGTAGATTCAACTTAAATAAGGTTAAAATGTAAAAATTTAATAGTAACTGTTTAAAAGCCTTGGTTTATTTGTTTATGTAGATGAATCGAGCAAGAGGCAGACCCCGCCGATACTTAGAACCACGAGAAGATGTGGAACCTGAAGTGTTTGAAGGACAGAGAGAACCGCCACCAGTACCATGAGATGGGGATTTTAATTTTCTACTCCGGACCCTCGTTGATGCAATAAGGAATCCACAGCCTGCACCTGCTCAAGCAAAGCGAGTTCGAACCAACAGGATGACTTTATTTTTTGATTTTTGCCGGTAGCGACCCCCGACATTCAGTGGAGGAACCCGTCCCCAAGGGACAGAGAGCTGGTTAAATCAGGTGAAAAAGATGTTAGAGACTATGGCCGTTGCGGATGAAACCGATCAAGTAGCCCTGGCCACTTATCAGTTAAAGGGAGAAGCTGATCACTGGTGGAAATCAGTAAGGAATTCCTGCCATGTGGCTACCATGCAGCAGTTTGAGGAGTTATTCTTCCAGAAGTACTTCCCAAATGCACAGAGACTGGAGATGATACAAAGTTTTTTGGAGCTAAAACAGGCACAGATGACAGTAGTGGAATATGATTCCAAGTTCGAAGGGTTAGGTCGTTGTGCTGGGGCCATTTTTTCAGTTGAAATGTCTATTGCTAGAATGTTTGAGTAGGGTTTGGAGCCCCTAATCTATGGCAGAGTTATGAGCGCACGCCTTCCTACCTATGTTGAGGTTGTTGACAACGGCCTACTGATGGAGAAAGAGGTTCTTGATACGAAGAAAATGTTCCCAACTAGAGCTGGATCGTCAAAGGGAGGCCTTATCCGTAATAAAAATCGGGGCCAAGCAGCCACTTCCAAGCCATACAAACCACAGAATTAGAATGAACCTAGAGTTTATCGATGCTTCACTTGTGGTCAAGAAGGCCATCAGAAGTTTGAATGCCCACAGAATTAAGGTCATGGGAACTGGCAACCACAGCGGCCTCCGCCACAACAGCAGCTACAAAATCAGCAGCAGCAAAGGACTCAGAATCCTGGTCCAGTGGATAACTGGAACAATAATGGAAATCAGAAGGGAGCTCAGAACAGGGGGAACAAAAACGGTAATCAAGGGGCAGAATCTTTTCTCTTCAAGGCGATGAGACCGATAACAATCAAGTCATCCAAGATATGTTTGTTCTTTTCAGTACCTTGGTAAAAGTCCTTTTCGATACCGGTGCATCACATTCTTTCATTTCTACATCTTGCATGAAAATTCTTGACATTCAACCAGAAAGTTTGAAGTAAGCGTTGAAGATTGTTTCACCATTAGGAAGCCTATAGTGTATAAAGACTGTATGTAAGTCCTGTGTGTTGAGAATCTCTGGGTTTAGTCTGCTTTGTGATCTACGTGTGATGGACTTCAGAGGTTTTGATATAATCCTCGGTACGGACTAGCTGTCAACACAGTGAGCAGTGATTGATTGTTATCATAAAAGAATCCGCGTATGCGCCAGAGATGGAACCTTTTATAAGATTCAGGGAGATAGAAGGGAGTCTCTCGTTTCACAGGAAAACAAAATCGATGGATTCGCTAGTTCTTTCGTCATCTTGATAATTAGAGATGACTCACTAAGGAAGGACCTTCCACTTATTATTGTGGAGTTTGTCGATGTTTTTCCAGATGAATTGCCAGGGTTACCACATAAGAGGGATGTGGAGTTCTTAATTGAGCTGCAACCTAGCATTGCACCAATCTCAATCCCTCCGCACAGAATGGCACCAAGAGAGATACGACAATTAAAGGATCAGCTGCAAGAGTTGGAAGAGATGGGATTTATTCACCCGAGTATCTCTCATTGGGGTGCGCCTACACTCTTTGTGAAGAAGAAGGATGGATCTTTGCGATTGTGCATAGATTATTGATAGTTGAATCGAGTAACGATGAAGAACATATATCTGTTACCAAGAATCGACGACCTTTTTGACTAGCTTCAAGAAGCGTTGCACTTTTCAAAAATTGACCCTCGATTCGGGTATCACCAGCTAAGAGTTAAGGAAGAAGATATTCTTAAGACAGCTTTCCATACCAGATATGGCCATTACGAGTTTGTAGTGATGTCATTCGGATTGACCAATGGACCGCAGTATTCATGGGCTTAACGAACAAGTTGTTACAGCCATTCTTGGATCAGCTAGTGGTAGTATTCATCGATGACATTTTAGTATACTCCTGCACCGAAAAAGATCATAAGCAACACATGAGAACTACCCTCCAAGTTTTATAAGATGCACTGTTGTACGGCAAAGTTAGCAAATGTGAGTTTTGGCAATGAGAAGTTAAATTCTTGGAACATGTTATATCCCAAAAAATGAGTATCAGTGAACCCAGCAAAGGTAGAAGCTGTGATGGACTGGAAGCAACCAATGCTAATTCGCAGTTTTTTGGGCCTGGCAGGCCATTATCGAAGATTTATTTATGATTTCTCTAAATTGGCATGAGTGATGACATGGTTAACGTAGAAAGGGATCGAGTTTGAATGGAGCGATATTTGTGAAAAAGCTTTTCAAGAGTTGAAGACGAGATTAACCAGTGCACCCATTCTGATAATACCCGACAAAAATGTGGGTTATATAGTGTTTTGCAACGCATCTAAGGAAGGTCTTGGCTGTGTTTTGATGCAAACTGGTAAGGTTGTAGCGTATGGGTCTCGACAGCTTAAGTCGCATGAGCAGAATTATCTTACTCACGATCTAGAGTTGGCAGCAGTAGTTTTTGCATTGAAGATGTGGAGGCACTATCTATATGGAGAAAAGTTTGAACTCTTCACTGATTATAAGAGTCTCAAATATCTATTTTCACAGAAGGAGCTCAACATGAGACAACGACGTTGGATAGAGTACCTGGAAGATTATGATTTCTATATCGCATACCATCCATGTAAGACGAATGTGGTGGCAGATGCCTTAAGCAGGAAAACAAGAGTAGAATTGGTTTGTCTGTGGAATTCATTAGAGACCCTCAATGAGTATCATTTGCAACCGTCAGAAGGAAGTGAAGGTATCTGTTTTAGTGTGACAGTGGCAACATCGAGTCTTGTCCAACAAGTTTTATAAGCGCAGGGATTTGATCAAGAGGTAGCTTTCATCAAACATTAGCTTTCTAATCAGGAGTCGGTTCAGGGATGGGAGCTTCGTGCCGATGGAGGCTTAACATATCAAGGAAATATCTTTATACCTAACACCGACGGTCTTCGAGATCAAGTATTAAAGGAATTTCACAAATTGTTGTTCGCAGTACACCCAAGCGTGACCAAGATGTACCGAGATTTGAAACGAGAATTTTAGTGGGGTGGTATAAAGAGGGACATGGCAATTTTCGTGACCCGTTGTTTGACATGTCAACAAGTCAAGGTAGAACAGCTGAAACCAGGAGGGTCTCTACAACCCTTACAAATCCCTTTGTTGAAATGGGAGCATGCAACAATGGATTTCGTATCAAGTCTGCCTAGATCTTCGTAGGGGCATACAGGAATTTGGGTGATCGTCGATCGCTTCACAAAATCAGCCCATTTCCTACCAATCAGGATGACAGATACACGTAAGGCGTTGTGCCAAAAGTATATCTGTGAGATTGTAAGGCTACAGGGTATACCAGTTTCCATACTATCTGACCGCGACCTGCGCTTTACATCCAAGTTTTGGCAGGGTCTACAAATTACTTTAGGGATAAAACTCTGTTTTAGTACAGCTTTTCACCCGCAGTCAGACGAACAGTTAGAGAGGATTATTCAGGCACTAGAAGATATGCTTAGAGCATGTGTTATGGTGTCACGCCCCAAACCCCATGGTCACGTGAAAGCCCACCAAAATGCCATTCATGAAAGTAAAATCTTTAGTTGGAAAACCATTTACTCAAAATATACAGCATTTGTACAAAAAGTATCCAAGGTTCATCTCTCATAAGCAGTAAACATTCAATTACATTCATGCATAAGTATATCGCCTCAAGGCGTACAAAACTCGCCTTTAGAAACAGGCAACGCATGTAAGACTACATGTCTCCAAAACAAGGAAAACTACAGCAAGTCTTCTGCCACAACGGGAATTTAGGTCAACTCCTCATGTTCACCTGAAAACGTTTTGCATAAAATCCCACATCGTGAGCCGAAACCCAATAGAAATAGGCTATAAAGCTGTAAAGCATGTTATGCAATCATAAGCATAAAGACCCAACTACAGGAGTCAAAAAGGTTTTCCATCTTGAAAATCACCAATTTTCCATCAGGGTAACACGAGCCTTAAAACGATTTTTCTTTATTAAAACCATGCATATCATCAATGCATATATCATGCCGCAATTAAAGAAAAACAAAAACAAAACAATATTCTCCACTCGGGTCACACAATCGAGGAAGAAATCAGATAAAATAAATCCTATGTACCGACTCTGCCACACACAGGGACAAAGATAACAACTATAGACTCCTACCCATTACCCTAGTCCTGAACCACTTAAGGCCTGCTAGGTAATGAGAAGTTCTATACGGAGTCACAACAATGTAACCACTTAGTTTACAGGCCCGAAACTCGAGGGTACTAAACACCTACCACCACGTTTATGGGGATTAACCCGAGGGACCATAGGGTCCTACTCTGTGCACATTTTTGCACTTCTACCGAGGAGCAATAGAAGCCTAACTCAACACACCCACTGTCACGATACATCTACAGGATCATTTTACAAACCAACCGTAACTCAACTACGAAAAACCCATAAAACAGTTATACATCAACATGTATAAAAAGAGATCCATCATCCATTAACATGGAGATCTACTAGCATGTAAAAACATACTTCCATCAAAACATTTTAAAAGCTGAGACTCAATCCCAAAGGTTAGCTCCAAACATCCAAAAATACGTTCCAAGATTTTCATAAAACTCAATTTTCAAAACCACCCTTTTTAAAACTACGGACATCAACATATTTGAATCCTGAAATAAACCAAGAAAAGCTCTAAACATGCTTTTTACCCGAAAAATATGGTTTAAACATGGAAATAAAATTTAATGCATTTTTTATCTGGTGAAAAAGCATAAAATTGCACGTAACACCCGTTAACAACATTAGAGTCAAGGATCCTATCTTAGTGAGTCAAAACTCGAAGCCTCGAAAACTGAACTTCATCAAAATGAGAATCTGACCTGATATATGCGAAGCTTACGTCCCGTATAGCAAGGATCCATAAAGAAACTAACAAAAAACTAAGCCCCAAGCCCTCAAATCTAGAGAGAAGGCACAAAAAACGAGAAACTTAGTCGAGAAGTTATGTTTTCGTAATATCTCCAGCCCCTGGATATTTATAGAACACGAAAAATTCTCGCCCCAGTCGACTGACCTGCCTCATCTAGTTGACTGACTGGACCTACTGTCGACCCAGTCAACTGGATCCTCAAGTCCAATCAACTGGACTGTTGGGTAACGCGGTCTTCTACGCCAAACAGGTTTTTCAGCCCAAATACTAGCTAAATAATCCTTAACCAAACTCGGGAAAGTATAAAACACATCTACACATACTGTTCTACAATAAAGAAACATAAATCATTCACTGAGGATCTATAAATAATGAAAGAAACACGTCAAACATATATATAACTCAAAAATAAAACGGATCCGGGTCTCACAACTCTCCCCCCTTAAGAAATTTTGCCCCCAAAATTCATAACAAGATCACGAAGTAAACAACTCTGGATATCTAGTACGAACCCCAGATTCAAGCTCCCACATCGCTTCTTCAACCTTATGATGAAGCCATAGGACCTTGATATAAGAAATTGTTCTCCCTCTCAACACTTGCTCCTTCGTGTCTAGAATCTTTACTGGAAGCTCCTCATAAGTAACATCCTTATTAACTCGTAGCTCGGCCCAATCTAACACATGTGAAGAGTCAGGCTCATACCTCCGAAACATGGAAACGTGAAATACGTTGTGCACAGACGCCAACTGTGGTGGCAAGGCCAGACGGTATGCTACCACTCCAATTCGTTCTAAGATCTCAAAAGGTCCAATAAAGTGCGGTGATAGCTTCCCCCTGCGGCCAAACCTCATCAAGCCTCTACGTGGTGAGACCTTCAGAAACACGTGATCCCCTACTGCAAACTTCAACGGTCTCCTCCTCTGATCTGCATAACTCTTCTGATGGCTCTGAGCTGTCACAAGGAGTTAGCGAATCACGACAACCTTCTCTGTCATCTCCCGCACCAAGTTAGGTCCCAAGACTATGGTCTCTTCCACATCTGTCCAATACACCGTTGACCTACACGGTCTATCATACAAAGCTTCATATGGTGCTGTCCCTATACTGGAATGGTAACTGTTGTTGTATGCAAACTCTTCCAATGGTAGGTTATCCTCCCACGAACCCCTAAAATCAAGGACACAAGCCCTCAACATAGCCACCAGAATATGTATGGTCCTCTCAGATTGACCATCCGTCTTGGGGTGAAAAGTAGTACTGAACATCAAGTTTATCCCCAAAGCCTCCTGAAGACTTTGCTAAAAGCGCGATGTGAAGCGCGGGTTTTGGTCCGAAACAATAGACACAGGCACTCCATGTAACCATACTACCTCTCTGACATACAACTTACTCAATCTGTCCACCAAATCCTTCACGCGGATGGGGAAAAAGTGTGCAGACTTCGTCAATCTATCAACCACCACCCAAATAGCTTCGTGTCCCTTAGGTGATCTAGGAAGTCCTGCCACGAAGTTTATCATGACGTTCTCCCACTTCTACTCTGATATCGGCAACGGCTGCAACAATCTTCCCGGTCTCTGGTGTTTCGTCGTTACCTTCTGACAAGTAAGGTCCCGAGAAATGATCTGAAGCACATCCCTCTTCATTCTTGTCCACTAGAGCTGATGACGTAAGTTATGATACATCTTTGTGCCTCCAGGATGTACTCCAATGCGAGAATGGTGGCACTCATGTGGTGGCACTCATGTAGCAGATCAGCACG
Organism: Heliamphora exappendiculata; assembly: GCA_034768845.1. Taxonomy (NCBI): domain Eukaryota; kingdom Viridiplantae; phylum Streptophyta; class Magnoliopsida; order Ericales; family Sarraceniaceae; genus Heliamphora; species Heliamphora exappendiculata. Next base: position 11,518,741 of record JAOTRH010000016.1, on the reverse strand, counting down.
ACATGACTCTAGTACAAATAATCTCCTAGCCAATATCAAACTCTGATACGAACTCACAATCCATCCCACTGTGTCCTCTCCACTAGTAACACGATCTCGTATGATCTGAGCCTCCTAATTTTTTTGCTAGACCTGTATCACACCTGCAATTAATGCATGTCTTGAAACTATCGAGAATAAGGTGGCACCCGTCGTTGTCTCCCCGAGACACACATCAAACTCCTTAATCTCTCTAAGCAAGTCCGACTCACGTATAGCCACAAAAGCTAACGACCCATGAGATCTCCTACTGAGAGCATCCGCTACCACATTGGCCTTCCCTGGATGGTACTGCAAGTCAAAATCATAGTCTTCTAACAACTCCATCTATCGTTGTTGGCGCTAGTTCTGGCTCTTCTACAAAAATAAGTATTTCAGACTCTTGTGATCGGAGAAAACCTCAAAGTGCTCACCGTAAAGATAGTGACGCCATGCCTTTAAGGTAAAGATCACGGCTGCCAACTCTCAGTCATGCGTGGGATAGTTCTTCCCATGTACCATCAACTGTTGGGAACCATAGGCTACAACCTTACCTCCCTACATTAGAACACAGCCCAGACCGTCATGTGTTGTGTCACAGTACACTATATACCCCAAGCCTCGCTCTGAAATAATCAACACTAGCGCGCTAGTCAACCTCATCTTCAACTCATGGAATGCCGACTTGCAAGACTCACTCCAAATAAGCACAACTCCCTTCCGCGTCAAACGCGTCATTGGTGCGGCAAGTCTCGTAAAATCCTTCACGAACCGCCGATAGTAGCCTGCTAAACCTAGAAAACTATGGATCTCAAAGATATTCTTTGGTCGCTTCCAACTCTTCACAGCATCAGTCTTTAACGAATCCACTGCTACTCCGTCCGTCGACACTACGTGTCCAAGAAACCTCACCTCAGACATCCAAAACTCGCACTTCTCGAACTTCACATACAAGCGATGCTCCCTTAGAGTCTATAGAATGATCCGTAGATGGTCCTCGTGGGTGAATAGATAAGAATATCATCCATGAACACCATCACAAAACTGTCCAAATATGGATGGAAGATCCGATTCATCAAACCCATTAACGTTGCGGGAGCGTTCGTTAGACCGAATGACATGACCAAAAACTTATAGTGATTGTAATCAGTCCGAAAGGCGGTCTTCGCTATGTCCTCGTCCCTAATCCTCAACTAGTGGTATCCTGATCTCAAGTCAATCTTCGAGAAGCAACTCGACCCCTTCAACTGATCAAACAAATCATCTATCCTTGGCATAGGGTACTTATTCTTCATAGTTACCTGCTTCAGCTTCTGGTAGTCGATACACAATCGCAATGATCCATCCTTCTTCTTAGCAAAAAGAGCAGGAGCTCCCCACGGCTAAGTACTCGGGCGTACAAACCCCCTATCAAGAAATTCCTGAAGCTATACTTTAAGTTCACGCAACTCAGCTGGTGCAAATCAATAAGACAGCATAGATATGGGAACAGATCCTGAAATCGGATCAATTAGAAACTCTATCTCGTGGTTCGGTGGTAGCTCGAACAGATCATCAGGGAAGACATCAGGATAGTCACAAATCACTGGCGGTAACTCTCCTCGAACCCTATCCACCTCATCCAACATGAGAGCTGAAAAGAGGAAACTCAGGTTGCCTTAGTTCCGCACAACAGCGGGCATAGACACCAAACCCTCGTCCTGGTCACCCACAAATTAAAAATAATCAGCCGCCGGTGTACAAATCGTTACGCTCTATCGATCGCAATCGATAAAGGCACGATAGATGGTCAGCCAATCCATCCCTAGGATGACATCAAACGTGGTTATGTCTATAATGATAAAGTCAAACTCTAAACAACGATCGGCGACCTCCAGCTCGTAGTATCTATGGACACGAATCAACATCACACTCCCACTGATTGGGGTTTCCATGCTCAAAGCACTACCCAACAAGTCTATTTCCAACCCCAATGCAGATGCAAATACAAAGGACATAAATGAATGTGATGCTATCGTGTCGATAAGAACACTGGCCCATGATCTATAAACTAGGAGCATACCTTTGATCATGGATGTGGTAGCAGTAGCATCAGGCACTATCGGTTCTCTAGATGAACTGGGGTCTGCAAGAACATATGCTCTGGCCAGTCCACTGTGGTCCTGAACTGTCGACTATTTGCCCGACAATACTGAGGCGCCTCCTTCTGCAAATCTAGATGGCTGGCATCCCTGGGTAGGTGAAGTAACAGGTGCCCCAGTTGTACTCCGCATACTCCCTCCTCTAGGAGAGTTCCTACTGATGTGCCCAGATTGGCCGCACTCAAAACATACCACTGGCTCCCTCCCCTGCGCCTGTGACTGCGACTGTACCTGAATAGGCGTCGAACTCTGGCATTCTACCGCACGATACCTTGGCCTTCTGCACCTATAACAAATAAGCTCTCCCAGCTCTGATCTTCCCGTTGAGACTACGGGAGATGTGGGTGCAGAAAACTGCGGCTGATACGACCCCTCTAGATAAAAACTCGGACCAGATGTCCGTCGACACTTGTCATTGCGTCCTTGGGACTGTGCACGTGCCCCATCTTGCTGACTCCTACTATCTCTATCTTTGTGCTTCTCGTTCAGGGTGTCTTTCACTTCCATGGAGGTCTTCACTAACTCTGTAAAAACCTGTATCTTGAATGCCGTCACTCTATCTTGAATAGTGGACCTCAAACCCCTCTCGAATCTCTTTGCCCGAAATTCATCAGTGGGCACAATCTCCGGTGCAAACTGAGATAGGCTAGTAAACTTAGTCTCATACTCGACTACTGTCATCGTTCCCTGAGTCAAGAAAAGGAAATCCTCTCTGTAACGATCCCTCAAAGTCGTCGAAAAGTATTTCTCCAGAAATACCTTTGTGAACGCCTCCCAAGTGCCTCCTACTATAGTCCTGGCAAACTTCCACCACATATGAGCACTCCCCCTCAGTTGGAAGGCAGCAAAAGTAACCCTCAGATCATCCTGCTCTATCTGAAGCATGTCCAAGATCCAGGTAACTAGCTCCAGCCATTTCATGGCTACCGTGGGGCTAGGATCCCTAGAAAATATAGAAGGGTCCAAACGTCGGAAGCTCGCGCATTCAATCGTCGCCCTCGGTTCATGTACGCTCTCTCTTCCCCTAAGGCCTCAGCCAGCTGCCGAATGGAGCCTACCATCTCACGCAACAGATCTACTCCGTCAACATGTCCTTAACGTGCATTAGCATCCCTAATATCTGGGACTAGAACATCTATTCGGCCAGAACCACGGCCATGGCCTCGACCACGGCCTCGTTCGCCCTGCGTGGACATCACTCTACACAACAACAATATAACAAGATAAGCTTTCATACAACATGTTATTGCTAACGCAAAAGTCATAAGAAACATAAACATGCTAACACATAGCCACGTAAAATTATGTCTACACATCTCACATACTAAGGAGAACCAACACGAAAGACTTGTCCATTTGGGTAACCCACTTAGATTCCTTGCCAGAAATTACGACCGCGAAACGCGTTTCTAACTTGGCTCCCAAGTTTGTTAACCCAAGCGCCCGAAAGTAAGACTAATCAATCCTAATATCCAACCTCCATACCCACGTATACACAACTATCACGCTTAAACACATGCAATCAAACACACGCACATTATCACAAGGTGATGTACCCTCTTTTCCCTGGCTCTAAGGTATTCGAGTCTAGAGCTGTGATACAAAGTTGTCACGCCCCAAATCCTAGGGTCACGTGAAAGCCCACCAAAATTTCGTTTATAAAAAAAAGATCTTTAGTTGGAAAACCATTTACTCAAAATATACAGCATTTGTACAAAAAGTACTCAAAGTTCATCTCACATAAGCAGTAAACATACAGTTCCATACATGTGTAAGTATATCGCCTCAAGGCATACAAAACTCGCCTTCAGAAAATGGTATCGCATGTAAGACTACATGTCTCAAAAACAAGCATCGCATGTAAGAGTACATGTCTCAAAAACCTTTGTCACGCCCCAAAGGTTAACTCCAAAGCTTCAAAAATACGTTTCAAGATTTTCACAAAACTCCATTTTAAAAGTCACCCTTTTTAAAATTACGGACATCAACATATCCGAATCATGAAATAGACCAAAAACAGCTCTAAACATGCTTTTTACCCGAAAATTAAGGTTTAAACATGGAAACAACATTTAATGCATTTTTTACCAGGTGAAAAAGTATATAATTGCACGTAGCACCCTTTAACAACGTTAGTGTCTAGGATCCTACATTGGTGAGTCAAAACTCGAAACCTCAAAAATCGAATTTCGTCAAAACGAGAATTTGACTAGATGGATGCGAAGCTTACGTCTTGTGAGACCCTTACCTGTTTTCTTTTTTGGCATTTTTTGACACGCGTTATGCATGTAGGGTTGATGCATGATTGCGGCTAGTTATGCATGCAGGGTTGGTTCCCAGGGTCGTTGGGTGTTGCCGTGCGAGTTTCAAAAATTCAAAAAAAATTATTTTCGTGGTCTATAAATATCTGGCGTTAGATATTTTCAAACTTCTCAGCTAAGTTTCCTCATTTTTCTCTTTGCTTTTTCTCTAATTTCTAGGGCGCCCGAGGCTCGTTTTTCAATGATCCAACAGCCGATCCTTGTTATTGGCATTGTGGTCTACGCATCCATCTGGACGGAATTTTTTTCTGGCGAAGCTCGATTTTACACGTGGTTCGAGGCGTTGAGTTTTTAACTCACCGATGTACGATTCTAGACTCTCATGTTTTATAAAGGTGTTGCGTGTAGTCGTGGGTGTTTCTGCCGGTTAAAACACATGAGATCTGATTTTGTTTTAAAAGTTGGGTTTTGGGGTTTAAAACTATTTTTTGTCGATTTCGGTTGAATGAAATCTTGTTTTGAAGGTTTCTTTCGTGGTTTTGGTGTTTGACTTGGGTGTGTGTAAGTTCAAGGGTGTTTGATAAGAGTTTTGAGGCATTGATTCAAGGTTTCGAGTGTTGAAATCGTAGCTTAAAAACAGTTTTTTGGTAAGGTCAGTCGACTGGATCTTGAAGATCTGTCGACTGGATCGTGTTTTTGGGAGGTCAGTCGACTGAACCAGAGAGTTTAGTCGACTGACTTGCTTCTGTTTGGGATTTTGGCTTTTCCAGTGTGTTTTCAGTCGACTGGGGGCTGAGGTCCAGTCGACTGAGGTTCTAGGCTGTGTGTTGTGGTTTGGTGGTTGGTTTCTTGGTTTTCAATTGGGTTTCAATGGTATTCGATCGATTGATATATGGGATTAGTCAATTAAAATATTAATAGATTCTTTTTGGGGTTCGGTTGGTTGTGTGGTGGCTTCGGGGGTCGTGTCGTGGACTCGGGTGTTTGTTTAGACGTCGTCCTCGAGGATGATGGGCATGGCTAGATGCGAATGGTTAGGGCACGGTTGTGTGCGTAGTGGTTATGTGCAGAACGTGTGGGTCCATTATTCGTTTTAAGGTGAGGTTCTGGTGAGAAACGTTTTGTGGGAGGTTCAAGTGTTGGCCTTCGGGTTAGATGTTGCTTTTTCATATCGTTGGTGGACCCGGTCTGTGGACGAGTCCCGATGTGTAGACGGGTTATTCGGGAAAACGGATGACAGGTGTGTGGCATGTGATGTCTTGTCAGGTTATGTAGCGTCGATATGTCGAACATTGTGGTTATACTTGCTTCTATGCTTGTAGAATTATGATATTCATGCATATGGTAAGATGGATATGTGATCTTGAAGCAGTTAGGGCTTTGGTTTTGTGAAAGCATAAGTGTTTCGATGTTATCTGGTAGTATACAGTGTTATCGTGTTGATTCGGTGTTATCTTGTAGTATTCAGTGTTATTCTGCGGTATGCAATTTTATCCTGTGGTGTAGGCATATGTAAGGATGTATGTTGTGTATAGATCTGTATCTATGTGGTATAACGATTATTGTAGCTAGTAAGAGCCTGTTGTATGTATCTGCGTTGCATTAGGCAGGATTGCGGTCCTTCGGTGAAATTCTGAGAAGATTCATGGAATGCATTGTGGGACGGATAAAACTAATTTTGAATTTCTTTTAAGACTCGCGTGAATCGCGATATGAAAATCGATTTCAAACCATTTTCGAGGGTCCTGTGAGTCCAACATGGTTATTAACCTTACTTTTTGTTGCTTGTGAAAATCGTTTTGAAGGCTTGAAAGAGAGTCTAAAACTGCACCTCATTTTTCTAGTATGTTTAGCTTATATTACTTGTGTTGTCAAGTTTCTGCTGAGTTTTGGCTCACGGTGTGGGATTTGAAATATTTTTTAGGTACCAATCATGCCGGTTGATCTGGGGTTGTTGGAGAGGTGAATGATCTGTAATCTTCTTTTTTGGTTCTTTCTGCGTCATATATGTTTACATGTTTTCCTGGTGTTAGAACCGTGTAATGTAAGCCTTTTGATGGTTATATACAATGAATGTATGGTTTAATTTGAGAGTGTATTCTTGGGTTTGGTGTTATATTTGGTTATTTGTGGGCGTTTCACGTGGCTCAGAGTTTGGGGCTTGACATATTGGTATTAGACCTCTGTGTTCGAATAGCTATGAGCCATAGGAAGAAGGGGTTTCACCGTGTGAGGTTGATTGCATGTGCATGATTGCATGTGTTTAGATGCTTTTATAATACGAATGTGTTAACATGTTAAGCAAGAGAATGATGTGTATATCTGAGCATGTGGGTTGAACCGTGGGATTGATTAGTCTTGTCTTTGGGTGTTTGGATTAACAAACTTGGGAGCCAAGTTAGAAATGCGTTTAGCTGACGTGATTTCTAGCAAGAAATCTGAGTAGGTTATCCATATTGACGTGTCATTCTTGTCGATTCTCCTCGATATGTGGGGTTTGCTTAGCATGAACCTATGTTGCTATGTGTTATCATGCTTATGTGGTTCGTGTTATATGTTGCATCTTATGTGCTGTTTTCTTTCATATAGATGTGATGTCTGCGAGGAGAGGGCGAGGTCGTGGTCAGGGCCATGGCCGTGGTGTTGGCCAAGGGGATGTTCCTATCCCAGATGCTGGGGATGCAAATGCTCCCCAGGGACCGATGGACGCTACTGAGTTGTTGCGTGTGCTGGTTGGTTCAATCCAGCAGCTGGTTGAGACAGGTAGAGGTGAGACCGTTAGAGAGAGAGGGAGTGCCTGAGGCGAGGGCTACAGTAGCGATGCGGGAGTTCAGGCGCATGGGTCCACCTACCTTTGCTGGAGATCCTGATCTTATTGTGGCGACAGAGTGGTTAGAGCTGGTGACGCGGATTCTTGATACGTTGCATATTGTGAAGGATGAGCTGCGGGTTTTTTTGCCACCTTTCAACTGAGAGGTAATGCTCACCAGTGGTAGAGGTTTGCCAGACACATAGTGGGGGTCACATGGGCAGCCTTTACGGGGTTTTTTCTAGAGAAATACTTCCCAACTTTGAAGAGGGATTTGTACAGGGAGGAGTTCTATACGTGCATCACAGGCATCTGTTCTTCATAATTCACGTTTGCATGCTTATAAAACCTCTGAGTTTTTAAGCATAAACCACGTTACACATAATGATATCAAAGCCATGCAATCACTTACAAAATTCGTACATAAATAAACTAGAGTTGTAAATGTACATAACCAGTTATAAACGCGCATAGACATATATAACTTCACATCATAACGCCACCCGCCAAAACCCGGCATCCACTCACAAGGACAACCAACAACCCATAAAACCAAGTCCAACCCGAAGGCCAACGTTAAACCCCTCAAACCATGAGGTCACAAAACACCACCTTTTTCCCGCAAAGGAGCCATATGCCCAAACACAGTCCATACCCGACCACGACGCACACAACTGCGCCCCAACAACCCACATCTAGCCATCCACGTCACTCCCGAGAACGGCATCTAAACAGACACCCAAAGCCATGACACGACTCCCGAAGCCACCACCCAACCAATCGAACCCCGAAAAGAATCCAACGGTATTTCAGTCGACTAATCTCATAATTAATCAACTGAATACCATAGGAAACCAATCGAAAACCAAGGACCTAACCACGAACACATCATAACCTAGACCAACACATGCCCAACATGGCCAACACTAACCCACACAGGCCCAACAAGGCCAAAAGAAATCCCTAAGGCCCCAACACGACCAAAAAAAGGGTTCAACACAACCAGCGGAAGTGTCGACACAAACAGAAAAGGTGTTGACACAAACAACAAAGGTATTGACACAAACCAAAAAATGTATCAACACAAACAGCGAAGGTGTCGACACAAACAGAAAAGGTGTCAACACAAACAGCAGAGGAGTCGGCACAAAAGAACCGAGAGTTAGGCAACATGTGCAGAGAGCAAAACTGTCGGCACCAACAGAACATGTGTCGACACCAAAGTGTCGACACAAACAGAAAATATGTCGACACAAAATAACCGCAGCAAAAATAACCCAAACAGAAGAAAAATGTGTTGACACAAACAGCAGAGGTGTCGACACAAACGCAACAGAATTAGATTTTTCAACCACGGAATAGGGCAACGGCGAAAAACAAACCATAGCAACGGAAAAAGCTTCTCAACCCCAAATTAAACCTTCCAAACACCCCTTTAGCAATCCATGGACATACACAAGTCCGAAACTACCACAAAACCCCAAATGAAACACTCGAAACCCGATTCCATCAAATCGAAAACACCCAAAAATGATTTAAAACCAAAACTCAACTTATAAATCGATTTTTCATGTATTTTTAAACGGTAAAAACACACACGATTACATGTAGCATCCTTACAAGACATGAGAGTCTGGATGCTACCTCGATGAGTTAAAAACTCAACACCTCGAACCACGCGAAAAAACAAATTTCGCCGGAATGAAATTCTATCCTGATGGATATATGGCCCACCGTGACAATATCAAGGATCCGCTGTTGGATCGTTGAAAACTGAGCTCTGGGCCCCGGAGAATCTAGAGAGAAGGCAGAGCTTTTGGTTTGGAAAAAGAAAACTTAGCCACCAAGTTTCCAAAAACAAATATTTTTTTCAAAATATCAAAAGCTAGATATTTATAGGCCACAAAATTATCTTCTTTTTAAAAAAAATCGCACCGTAACATCCCACGGCCCCGGGAACCTACCCGCATGCATAACTAAGCCCAATCATGAATCAAAAGCATAAAAAACTTGCTCAAACAAAAACACAAAATGCGCGTCGAAAAATGCCAGAAAAGAAAAAACGGGTCAGGATCTCACAACTCCACCCCCCTTAAAAGAATTTCGCCCCCAAAATTCAACTCAAGGTCAAAACAACAAACTGTCGATCGCAATCGACGCAGACATACGAGATGGTAAGTCAAACCATTCCTAGGATATAGTCAAACAAGGTTAGGCATCCTAAATAACGGATAACTATCTCAAAGACATGGGATCTACAACTCACCCCAACCTAACATCATCACCAACCGCTGCCTCAACAACACAGCACCCACCATCGCACGCAGCACTCTATGGCCTCACACGGTCCTTGGGGAGCACTTGCATCCCCAGCATCAGGGATAGGAACATCCCCTTGGCCAACACCACGGCCACGGCCTCGACCACGGCCTTGTACTCTCATCGCAGACATCACATCTATATAAAAAAGACAGAACATAAGACGCAGCACATAGCACAAACGACATAAGAACATAGATTCATGCTAAACAAACCACACATACCGAGGAGAACCAACAAGAATGACGCATCAATCTGGATAACCTACTTAAATTCCCTACTAGAAATCACGTCAGTTAAACGCATTTCTAACTCGGCTCCCAAGTTTGATAATCCAAACGCCCAAAGGCATGACTAATCAATCCTAGGCCCAACCTCCATGCTCACATATACACAACATCAACATGCCTAACATGCTAACACGTTCATGTTATAAAGCGTCTAAACATATACAATTAAGCTCACTCAATCAACCACACACGGGATATACCCTCTTCCCATATCTCTTAGGTATTCGAACCCAGAGCTCTGATTCTATTATGTCACGCCCCAAACTCTCGGTCACGTGAAACACCCACAATAACCAAACATAAAACCCAATCGAGAATACACACTCAAGATAAATCATACATGCATTGTATATAATCGCCAAACGGCTTACATTACACGGTTCTAACACCGGAAAAACATGTAAACATACATGATACATGAATAACAAAAAAGGAAGACTACAGCTCTTCTCCCTCTCCAGCAACCCCAGATCAACCTGCGTGAGCGGTACCTAAAGAAAAATAAATCCCACATCGTGAGCCAAAGCTCAGCAGATACTAGACATCACATGCAATATAAGCTAAACATGCTAGAAAAATGAGGTGTATATTTTTTACGCTCTTTTAAGCAACGGGAAAGCGAGGATAAAAACTATGTTTGATTCACAAGAGCACCGAAAACGATTCTTGTATTTCGACTCCCGCAGGCCGTTGATACATTTTGTTCTACAAAAGTTTGGTCTATCCGTCCCGATATGCAATTCATGCAACGCATGTAACTTATCGGCCAGAACACGAGGGACTGCAGCCCCACAAATGCATTCTTCTCGGCCTCACGCCGAGGGACCGCCGCTCTAAACACAATCTTCTCGGCCCTTCCGCCGAGCAACTACCGCCTGCCCCAACGCGTCTTTTTAGTCCTTTACCGAGGGACACCGCAGCCCCGAACGTATCTTTTCGAACTTTCACCGAGAGACTGCAGACCCATCTATCACATTCCATACACCTATGCAACCTAAACCAGGATTTAATGCATAAAACCACGGACAACCTTACGTACACATAATCACGTCACATGCTACACGCGCGACTCACACAACATTTGCAATTCATACAACATGCATCACATGCATCTGTTCCTCATAATCCACGTATACATGCCTATAAAACCTCTGAGTTTTTAATTATAAATCACGTTACACATAACGATATCAAAGCCATGCAATCACTTACATAATTCGTACATAAATAAACTAGAATTATAAATGTACATAACCTGTTATAAACGCACATAGCCAAATATAACTTCACATCATGACGTCATCCTCTAAAACCCGACATCCACTCACAAAGATAACCAACAACACATAAAACCAAGCCTAACCCGAAGGCCAACGTTAAACCCCTTAAGCCATGAGGTCACAAAACACCACCTTTCCTCCAAAGGTGCCAAAAGCCCAAACACACTCCATACCCAACCACGTCGCACACAACCGCACCCCAACAACCCACATCTAGTCGTGCACGTCACCGCCGAGGACGGCACCTACACATACACCCAAAGCCACGACACGACTCCCGAAGCCACCACACAACCAACCGAACCCTAAAAAGAATCCAATAGTATTTCAGTCGACTAAGCCCATAATCAATCAATTGAATACCATAGGAAACCAATCGAAAACCAAGGACCCAACCACGAACACATCATAACCTAGACCAACACAAGCCCAACATATCCAACACTAACCCACACAGGCCCAAGAAGGCCAAAAAAAACCTCTAAAGCCCCAACACGACCAAAAAAAGGGTTCAACACAACCAGCGAAAGTGTCGACACAAACAGAAAAGGTGTCGACACGAACAACAAAGGTATTGACACAAACAGAAAATGTATCATCACAAATAGCGAAGGTGTCGACACAAACAGAAAATGTGTCGACACAAACAGCGGAGGTGTTGACACAAACAGCAGAGGAGTCAGCACAAAAGAACCGAGAGTTAGGCAACATGTGCAGAGAGCAAAACTGTCGACACCAACAGAACATGTGTCGACACCAAAGTGTCGACACAAACAGAAAATATGTCGACACAAAATAACCGCAGCAAAAACAACCCAAACAGAAGGAAAATGTGTCGACACAAACAGCAGAGGTGTCGAGACAAACGCAACAGAATTAGATTTTTCAACCACGGAATAGGGCAACGGTGAAAAACAAACCCTAGCAATGGAAAAAGCTTCTCAAGCCCAAATTAAACCTCCCAAACACCCTTTTAACAATCCATGGACATACACAAGTCCAAAACTACCACAAAACCCCAACTGAAACACTCGAAACCCGATTCCACCCAATCGAAAACACCCAAAAATGATTTTAAACCAAAACTCAACTTATAAATCGTTTTTTCATACATTTTTAAATGGTAAAAACACATACGATTACACGTAGCACCCTTACAAGACACGAGAGTCTGGATCCTACCTCGATGAGTTAAAAACTCAACGCCTCGAACCACGTGCAAAAGGGAACTTCATCAGAATTAAATTCCGTCCAGATGGATGTATAGCCCACCGTGACAACATCAAGGAACCGCTGTTGAATTATTCAAAACTGAGCCCTAGGACCCCGAGAATCTAGAGAGAAGGCATAGCTTTTGGTTTGGAAAAAAAAAAAAACTTAGCCACCAAATTTCCAAAAACAAATAGCTTTTCCAAAATATTTAAAGCTAGATATTTATAGACCACAAAAATATCTTTTTTTTAAAATTCGCACCGTAACATTCCATGGCCCAGGGAATCTATCCCGCATGCATATCTAAGCCCGATCATGCATCAAAAGTATTAAAAATATGCTAAAAAAATAAAAAACGCGCGTTAAAAAATGCCAAAAAATGAAAATGGGTCAAGATCTCACAACTCTACCCCCTTAAAGAAATTTCGCCCCTAAAATTCAACTCAAGGTCAAAACAACAAATCGTCATTCGCAATCGACACAGGAATACGAGATAGTCAGCCAAATCATTCCTAGAATATAGTCAAACAAGGTCAGCCATCCTAAACAATAGCTAACTATCTCAAAAACACAGGATCTACAACTCACCCCAATCTCACATCATCACCAACCGCTGCCTCAACAACACAGCACCCACCATCGCAGACAGCACTCTATGGCCTCACACAATCCTTGGGGAGCACTTGCATCTCCAGTATCAGGGATAGGAACACCCCCTTGGCCAACACCACGGCCACGGCCTCGTACTCTCCTCGCAGACATCACATCTATATAAAAAAGACAGAACATAAGACGCAACACATAGCATAAACCACATAAGCACAAAGATTCATGCTAAACAAACTCCACATCCCGAGGAGAACCAACAAGAATGACGCATCAATCTGGATAACCTACTAGATTCCCTGCTAGAAATCACGTCAGTTAAACGCATTTCTAACTTGGCTCCCAAGTTTGTTAGTCCAAACGTCGAAAGGCAAGACTAATCAATCCTAGGTCTAATCTCCATGCCCACATATACACAACGCCCACATGCCTAACATGCTAACACGTTCATGTTACCAAGCGTCTAAACACATACAATCAAGTACACGCAATCAACCTCACACGGGATACACCATCATCCCATATCTCTTAGGTATTCTAACCCAGAGGTCTGATTCCATTTTGTCACCCCCCAAACTCTGGGTCATGTGAAACACCCACAACAACCAAACATAAAACCCAATCGAGAATACACTCTCAAGATAAACCATACATGCATTATATATAATCGCCAAACGGCTTTAATTACATGGTTCTAACATCGAAAAAACATGCAAACATACTTGATACATAAAGAACAAAAAAGAAAGCCTAGAGCCCTTCTACCTATCCAGCAACCCCAGATCAACTTGAGAGACCGGTACCTGAAGAAAATTAAATCCCACGTCGTGAGCCAAAGCTCGGTAGATACTAGATAACACATGCAATATAAGCTAAACATGCTAGGAAAAATGATGTGCAGATTTTTTACACTCTTTCAAGCCATTAAAATAATTTTCCAAGCAACGAAAAAGCAAGGATAAAAACCATGTTGGACTCACAAGAGCCCCAAAAACAATTCCTGTATTTCGACTCCCGCAGGCCGTTGATACATTTTGTTTTTCAAAAGTTTGGTGTATCCGTCCCAATATGCAGTTCATGCAATTCGTGTAACTTCACGGGCTGAACCAAAGGGACCGCAGCCTCGCCAAAGCATTCTTTTCAGCCTCACAACGAGGGACTGCTACCCCAAACACAATCTTCTCGGCCCTTCCGCCGAGAGACTACTGACAGCCCCAACGCGTCTTTTCGGTCTTTTGTCGAGGGACATCGCAGCCCCGAACGTATCTTTTTGAACTTTCACTAAGGGACCGCAGACCCATCTATCACATTTCATACACCTATACAACCTAAACCAGGATTTAATGCATAAAACCACGTACAACCTTACGTACACATAATCACGTCACATACTACACGCGCGACTCACACAACACTTGCAATTCATACAACATGCATCACATGCATTTGTTCCTCATTATCCGCGTACACATGCCTATAAAACCTCTAAGTTTTTAAGCATAAACCACGTTACACGTAACGATATCAAAGCCATGCAATCACTTACATAATTCGTACATAAATAAACTACAATTATAAATGTACATAACCAGTTATAAACACACATTGCCATATATAACTTCACATCATGATGACGCCCGCCAAAACCCGACATCCACCCATAAGGACAACCAACAACCCATAAAATCAAGCATAACCCGAAGGCCAACGTTAAACCCCTCAAACCAGGAGGTCACAAAACACCATATTTCTCCCCAAAGGTGCCATAAGCCCAAACACACTCCATACCCAACCACGACGCACTCAACTGCGGCCTAATAACCCACATCTAGCCATGCACGTCACCCCCAAGGACGGCATCTAAGCAGACACCTAAAGCCACGACACGACTCCCGAAGCCACCACACAACCAACCGAACCCCGAAAAGAATTCAACAGAATTTCAGTCGACTAATCCCATGATTAATTAACTGAATATCATAGGAAACCAATTGAAAACAAAGGACTCAACCACCAACACATCATAACCCAGACCAATACACGCCCAACATGGCCAACACAAACCCACACAGGCCCAACAAGGCCAAAAGAAATCCCTAAGGCCCAACCCGACTAAAAAAAAGGGTTTGATACAACCAGCGAAAATGGTGTCGACACAAACAGCGGAGGTGTTGACACAAACAGTAGAAATGTCGACACAAAAGAACCAGGAGTTAGGCAACATGTGCAGAGAGCAAAAGTGTCGACATCAACAGAACATGTGTCGACGCCAAGGTGTCGACACAAATAGAAAATGTGTCGACACAAAACAACCGCAGCGAAAATAACCCAAATAGAAGGAAAATGTGTCGACACAAACTGCAGAGGTGTCGACACAAACGCAACAAAATTAGATTTTTCAACCATGGAACAGGGCAACGGCAGAAAGCAAACCCTAGCAATGGAAAAAGCTTCTTAACCCCAAATTTAACCATCCAAACACCCCTTTAGCAACCCATGGACATACACAAGCCCAAAATTACTGCAAAACCCCAAAAGAAACACTCGAAACCTGATTCCATCTAACCGAAAACACCCATAAATGATTTTAAACCAAAACTCAACTTATAAACCAATTTTTCATGCATTTTTAAACGGTAAAAACACACACGATTACACGTAGCACCCTTATAAGACATGAGAGTCTGGATCCTACCTCGATGAGTTAAAAACTCAACACCTCGAACCACGTGCAAAAACAAACTTTGCTGGAATGAAATTCTGTCCGGATGGATGCATAGCCCATCCTACCAATATCAATGAATCGTTGTTGGATCATTGAAAACTGATCTCTGGGCTCCTGAGAATTTAGAGAGAAGGTAGAGCTTTTGGTTTGGAAAAATACAACTTAGCCACCAAGTTTTTAAAAATAAATATCTTTTCCAAAATATCTACAGCTAGATATTTATAGGCCACAAAAATATCTTTTTTTTTTTAAAATTCACACCGTAACATCCCACGGTCCCGGGAACCTATCCTGCATACATATCTAAGCCCGACCATGCATCAAAAGCATTAAAAATTTGCTCAAACAAAAACACAAAATGCGCGTCGAAAAATTCCTTAAAAAGGGTCAGGATCTCACAACTCTACTCCCCATAAAGGAATTTCGCCTCTAAAATTCAACTCAATGTCAAAACAACAAACCATCGATCGCAATCGACACAGGAATACGAGATGGTCAGCCAAATCATTCCTAGAATATAGTCAAACAAGGTCAGCCATTCTAAATAACGATTAACTATCTCAAAGACACGGGATCTACAACTCACCCCAACCTCACATCATCACCAACCGCTGCTTCAACAACACAGCACCCACCATCGCACGCAACACTCTATGGCCTCACACGATCCTTGGGGAGCACTTGGATTCCCAGTATCAAGGATAGGAACATCCCCTTGGCCAACACCACGGCCACGGCCTCGTACTCTCCTCGCAGCCGTCACATCTATATAAAAAAGACAGAACATAAGACGCAGCCCATAGCATAAACCACATAAGCACATAGATTCATGCCAAACAAACCCCACTTACCGAGGAGAACCAACAAGAATGACACGTCAATCTGGATAACCTACACAGATTGCCTGCTAAAAATCATGCCAGTTAAATACGTTTCTAACTTTGCTCCCAACTTTGTTAATCCAAACGCCCAAATGCAAGACTAATCAATCCTAGGTCCAACCTCCATTCTCACATATACACAACATCCACGTGCCTAACATGCTAGCACGTTCAAGTTATCAAGCGTCTAAACACATACAATCAAGCACACGCAATCAACCTCCTACGGAATACACCCTCTTTCCACAGCTCTTCGGTATTCAAACCCAGAGCTCTTATACCAATCTTCCATGCCCCAAACTCTGGGTAACATGAAACACCCATAACAACCAAACATAAAACCCAATCGAGATTACACTCTCAAGATAAACCATACATGCATTGTATATAATCGCCAAACGATTTACATTACACCGTTCTAACACCGGAAAAATATGTAAACATACATGATACATAAAGAACAAAAAAAGAAGACTACCGCTCTTCCACCTCTCCAGCAACCCCAGATCAACCTGTGTGACTGGTACCTGAAGAAAATTAAATCCCACATCATGAGCCAAAACTCAGTAGATACTAGACAACATATGCAATATACGCTAAATATGTTAGAAAAATGAGGTGCAAATTTTTAACTCTCTTTCAAGCCATTAAAATAATTTTTTAAGCAACGAAAAAGCGAGGATAAAAACCATGTTGAACTCACAAGAGCCTCGAAAACGATTTTTGTATTTCGACTCCCGCAGGCCGTTGATACATTTTGTTTTAGAAAAGTTTGGTCTATCCCTCCCGATATGTGGTTCATGCAATCCATGTAACTTCTCGAGCTGAACCCAAGGGACCGCAGCCCCGCCAATGCATTCTTCTCGACCTCATGCTGACGGACCGTAGCCCCAAACACAATCTTCTCTGCCCTTTCGCTGAGGGCCTACCGCCTGCCCCAACGCATCTTTTCGGTCCTCTGTCGAGGGACACCACAGCCCCGAACGTATCTTTTTGGGCTTTCACCGAGGGATCGCAGACCCATCTATCACATTCCATACACCTATGCAACCTAAACCAGGATTTAATACATAAAATCACGTACAAACTTACGTACACATAATCACGTCACATGCTACACACGTAACTCACACAACACTTGCAATTCATGCAACATGCATCACATGCATCTGTTCTTCGTAATCCACGTATACATACCTACAAAACCTCTGAGTTTTTAAGCATAAGGAACATTACACATAACGATATCAAAGTCATGCAATCACTTACATAATTCGTACATAAATAAACTAGAGTTATAAGTGTGCATAACCAGTTATAAACGCACATAGCCATATATGACTTCACATCATGACGCCACCCGCTAAAATTTGACATCCACTCACAAGGACAACCAGTAACCCATAAAACTAAGCCTAACCTGAAAGCCAACGTTAAACCCCTCAAACCATGAGCTCACAAAACACCACCTTTCCCCCAAAGGTGCCATGAGCCCAAACACACGCCATACCCAACCACGACAAACACAACAGCGCCCCAACAACCCACATATAGCCATGCACGTCACCCCCGAGGACGGCACCTAAACAGACACTCAAAGCCACGACACAACTCCTGAAGCCACTAAACAACCAATCAAACCCCGAAAAGAATCCAACAGTATTTCAGTTGACTAATCTCATAATTAATCAACTGAATACCATAGGAAACCAATCGAAAACCAAGGATCCAACCACCAACACATCATAACCCAAACCAACACACATCCAACATAGCCAACACGAACCCACACAGGCCCAACAAGGCCAAAACAAAATCTTAAGGCCTCAACACGACCGAAAAAAAGGGTTCAACACAACCAGCGAAAGTGTCGACACAAACAGAAAAGGTGTCAACACAAACAGAAAAGGTGTCGACACAAACAGCGGAGATATTGACACAAACAGTAGAGGTGTCAACACAAAAGAATCGCAAGTTAGGTAACATGTGCAGAGAGCAAAAGTGTCGACACCAACAGAACATGTGTCGACACAAAACAACCGCAGCAAAAACAACCCAAAGGTGTCGACACAAACAGCAGATGTGTTAACACAAACGCAACAAAATCAGATTTTTTAACAACAAAACAAGGCAACGGCGAAAAGCAAACCCTAGCAATGGAAAAAACTTCTCAACCCCAAATTAAGCCATTCAAACACCCCTTTAGCAACCCATGAACATACACAAGCTCAAAACTACCCCAAAACCCCAAGAGAAACACTCGAAACCCGATTCTATCCAACCAAAAACACCCAAAAACGATTTAAACCAAAACTCAACTTATAAATCGATTTTTCATGCATTTTTAAACGGTAAAAACACGCACGATTACACGTAGCACGATTATAAGACATGAGAGTCTAGGATCCTACCCCAATGAGTTAAAAACTCAACGCCTCGAACCACGTGTAAAAACAAATTTTGCTAGAATAAAATTCTATCCGGATGGATGCATAGCCCACCGTGCCAATATTAAGGATCCGCTGTTGGATCGTTGAAATCCGAGCCCTAGGCCCCCGAGAATATAGAGAGAAGGTAGGGCTTTTGGTTTGAAAAAAGAAAACTTAACCACCATGATTTCAAAAACAAATATCTTTTTCAAAATATCTAAAGCTAGATATTTATAGGCCACAAAAATAATTTTTTTTAAATTCGCACCGTAACATCCCACGGCTCCGAAAATCTATCCCGCATGCATATCTAAGCCCGATTATGTATCAAAAGCATTAAGAATATGCTCAAATAAAAACACGAAACGCGCGTCGAAAACGCCGAAAAAATAAAACGGATCAGGATCTCACAATAAATAACGAAAGAAACACGTCAAACATATACATAACTAAAAATTGAAACGGATCTGGGTCTCACATATGGACTTTCACAAAAGTTGGGAGATTCACTTATCGCTGGTGGAGTTTGTGTACAACAACAGTTATCAGGCCAGTGTTGGTATGACACCATATGAGCCCTTATATGGGCGACCGTGTCGGTCACCTATCTGTTGGACCAAGGCCGAAGAGACAAGTTTGCTAGGACCCGATCTTGTATTGAAACGGCAGAGAAGGTTAAGCAAATTCGTCAACGCCTTCTCACAGCACAAATCCAGCAAAAGAGTTATGCTGATTGGAGGCGTCGACCGTTAGAGTTTGAAGTTGGAGATCATGTTTTTCTAAAGAATCAACCGTGTCGTGGTATTATTCGACTTGGGAAGAAAGGGAAGTTGTCTCCCCGTTTCATTGGACCAATCGAGATTCTACAAAAAGTGGGAGCCATGGCTTATCGTTCAGCCAGACCCCCACAGTTAGCAAGTGTTCATAATGTCTTTCATGTATCAATGCTACGAAAGTACGAATCCAATTCTACCCACGTATCAGGATGTGACATTCGAAGAGAGGCCAGTAAGAATCCTTGACCGTCGAGAGAAAGATCTGCGAGGCAAGATGATTCTGTCAGTACGCATTCTATGGCAACATCGAGGAGTTGAAGAATCAACATGGGAATGTGAGGGAACCATGCATGTGACCTGCCCCCACCTTTTTACCGTGTGAATTTCGATGACGAAATTCTTTTGAAGAGGGGTAGATTGTAATGATCCGAATTTTTGAGAATTTTTTTAAAATAAATCTAGGATTGTTTAAACATAATACTAAATAAGAGATATAAATAATAATAATAAATAATTTAACAGTATAATAAAAAAAAATTTAGAAGGTAATAATCTCGTTAGGAAAGAAATATCTTTTAGAAAGCAATAATTTTGTTTTTGGAAGGCAAAAGGAATTAAGAAATAAATAAGAAAAATAATTATATATATATATATATATATATATACCCATTAGGGTTGCAGCATCAGTAGCATAGGGATTAGAATATCACCATGACAGTGCACTCTGGGAAGGGGTTCGAGGGAGAAAATCAGCCTGTGTTATTGCACCGATTAAGGGTCAAACAAAGTCGGATCTTTGTAAATTTTTAACGTCACACTCATGGAATCTTGTTTTTGATAATCAACGGTTTTGTTTTTCAACAGGTAAGATCGAAACCTACGTTTATTTTGTTGATTGTTACAAATAATATTCGATTATCCTGGCGTTCCATTTTCTTATCGTTCTCCAACCTCTTTGTTTTTTTAAAAAAAAAAGAGAGAGGGGTGAATAAACCTCTGTATTTGTAGAATTAAGAAAGAGTCTAAACCATTTGTCTCAAACTGAAGCCGTTATTGTCGTGCCGTCGTAGAAAACTGAAAAAATATAATTAAAATCATTAGTTTCGCAACGTATTGGTATTTATTAACTTCTTTTGATTTTTAGTTTCAATTAGTTACTGTATGTTAATAATATGATGAATATTCTGATGTTAAGGGATTGTTTTAAATATAAATAATTAATCAAAAATTGAAAAAAAAATAATAACCGAATTACAAATTTTGCACCGTTTCAATATTTAATTACTTCAATTAATTCAATGATCATATTGTTGCTGAATTTTTTAATATTTTTGATAAATATTTTGAATTTATGAGGGTTCATTTCATTAAAAATAATTAATCAATTAGTCAAACTTTAATCGGGTTTCGTAGAAAAAGTTAAATTATTTTTTTTTAAATATTTTAAATTGTTTAAACAAAATTAAACCAATAATCAAGTTTTGCATTTTAAATTCTTTTTTCGGAAAGATCATGTTATTCAAAAAAAAGTTATGTAAAAACGAAACTTGGATTCAGACAGACGTTTGACACATTTTGTATTATTATAAAATTATTTGTTTATCGATTCATGCATGTGTAGATATCTCATATTATTATTGATGATCGCAAGCTAAATTGTCGTTTTTCATTAAAGCATGATTTGTATCACAGGTTGATTATCGATTTTAGTATAATTTTAACTATTAAGAATGTGTTCTTCGGGAGGGTTGCATAAATAAACTTTACATGCCAATAATCATAGCATGGTTAATTACGAAAGGTTAATTGTATATCATGGTTTGTTCTTGTGATAGATATTATCAAGGTGCACCCGACGTAGGCCGTATCGGTGTTCGAACCATGATAATATCCAGCGGAGTTTAGGTTCTTGATAAGTTACCTAGCAAACACCCGCCGTAGGCTGGGCCAATGTATATTTTTTAGGATAACTTATCAGTCAGACATAGATGCGTTCTCGATTGTAATTCTATGATGATTATCTGGCAAAAACAGACCGTAAGCTGGGTCTTGCTATTATTCTAGGATATCATCCGGCTGGAACCGTAGAAACTTCTCGTGTATTAGTTTTGATGTTGATGATGATGATGATGATGAGGATGTGTTTAGGTAGTGTTCCAGGATAATCCTAACTGGAGTTATTAGTAATTAATTAAATCACGATACATTTTGATATATCTGTTATTTATTTGTTGCTACCTATTAATGTGTTTAGTTATCGATGCATGCTTTACTTGTGATGGGTCTACTAAGTTCTTCGATCTCATGGCTTCGTTTATGTTGCTCTGGTGATTCAAACACCAGGTTATGAAGTGCAGAATGACGTCGTAGAGGAGAATACAGAAGAACAAAGAGAGTCCTATTTCATGTGAGTCTAGCCACTAGAGTATTTACTATCAGCATTTTTGTTTTCAGTTATTCTTTTTTTTTCGCTGCAAGAACAATGATGTAATAAAAGTTTTGTTTATTTTTTTAATATAAGAATAAGTATTTGCCTTTGTGTTGCCTAATATTTTATTTGTCGCTCTAGATGAATCGGAAAAAAATTGGGTCATCACAGTTAGTATCAGAGTCGATTCTTCCCATCTCCAAGTGTGGGCCCCTGCCGTCTCGCATTACATGTGGGCGGGCTACTAAGTGGGCAAGTTGATAAGGACTGGCAGGATACTGCACTGGATCGTGCAGCCCCAATGGGGTGGATTGTGATATCCTAATATCCCACATGAGAAAGGGAGAGAGAGTTCTTGGGTTATAAAGGAAAAACTTTGGACCCTTACATTCAACGAGGTCTTTTTTCAAGTGGTAAAGACCCTAGCAGAACTCCGCAGTTAAGCATGCTTACGCTGGAACAATGCAAGCATTGGTGACCTCTTGAGAAAAACAAAACCGTGAGGGTTTTGTCCAAAGTGAATAATATCGTTGCCATGTGAAGGGCCGATGTGTTACAATTACAACATGATGAAGATTGCAAAATAGTTAAAAGCAGTAGCAAAAACTTTTGCTGAACACCCCCCAATCACATCTATTTTTTCATATTTTTTGTGTACAATCTAGTAAGTTCCATTTCACAAGGCTCCCTCTACCAAAGGTTGGAAGATCATTCCAAACAAAAATCATTCAATTTTAAAACATAATAGACATCTCAAACTAGCATACAATTTATCATTTAATGAAAGCAAACACTAAAAATTCGATGTTTAAAAGCTGAGAACAAAAAATCATAAAGCCATGGTACTTGTATTCTTAGGTTTTGTTCTTAACCTGCTAGAAGTTGTGATTTGGTAAAAAGAGAAGAATGGGAAGACACAAAAATAAAAGAACTTGTTGTGAGACCTTTGTAACCCTTAATTATGATGTTTAGTGTCACGTCCCAAACTCCGGGTCACGCGAAACGCCCCTGAACAACCGTTTTGGGATACAACGATCCACAAAAACTGCCTAAACACAAATGGATTAAACCCATAACGCCCCAACAAGGCTAAAACCTTTATAAAACGCACTACTAGAGGTTTATTTAATTTGAAAGAGAAGCGCATGAGGCTAAGGTCACGGCCCCAAAAGCTAACCCTTTGAAACAAAATACACATTTTGGTTTAAGAAATAACTCTTAAAAAGAAGCATAAACCGTTTCAAAATCTCCCTCGAAGCACGAGTTTGAATGAAGTATAAACCAAACGAAAGCCTTTTTTTTGTAAAACGTTGAACCAATCAATGAAAACCCTAATGATAAACTATGGCAAACAACAACCAACCCATGGTCTCTCTCGAAAATATAATTTATGCATGCATCGGCTCCATGGCCATAAGAATTACATTACGCATGCTTTCAAATCTAAAACATGTTACATCCAAACATGATCCATATAAAAAGTGTATAAACTACCTAACAAGGACAAAACAAAAGAGTCTTGTCATCATTCTTCTCTGGGCACCTCAAGATCAACCTACGTGACCACACCCACCTGAAAAAGGTTTTGCACAAATCCCACACCGTGAGCCAAAGTCCAATAGGAAACAGACTAGAATGAATTTCAAAGAAAAACATGCTAACACGAATAATTTGAATATTCCAACTCACACGAGCCTCGAAAACGGTTTCACTTCACAAAATCACACTTTTTCATCCAACTCACACTAGCCTCAAAACGGTTTTTCATCCTCGAAACCACGCATTTTACGTAATGCAAATAACGTCCAACAGTTAAAGAAAAAATAGTTTTACTTCTCAAAAACCAAACGTTTTTTTGTCATCTCTCGACATCTAACAATGACTGATAATATAGTAAGAATACACAACAGTGGTCATATGCATGTCGTACTCTTTCACGATGTTTCACCGTGAGATAATACTAACCCAATCACAAATTCTTCGCAGTCTTTCACCGCGAGACAATCACTTGCCCTAATATGCCATTCTTCGTGGTATTTCACTACAGGACAATCTCTTGCCCTAATATGCAGTTCTTTGCGGTCTTTTACCGCAGAATATTCACTTGCCATAATATGCAGATCTTTACATTATTCAACATATATAAGTACGCACATAGCCATGTACAAAATATCCATATATAGACCCTCATATCATTCACATAACCATTGAGATAAACCCACATCTCAACCAAATATTTGAAATTCAAGCTCAACCCCGAGAGTTAGCTTCAAACCTCCAAAACACAATTTTCAAGACTACACAAATTCTTCCATTTTCAAACCACCTTTTTGAAAACTACGAACATCCACACGTCCAACAACATGGAATAAATCATAAAAACACTTTAAAAGCTATTTCGCCCAACTAAACAGAGATTAAACACTTAAAACAACTTTTCATGCATTTAAAATAGTAAAAATGCATAATGTTGCACGTAGCACCCTTTTAAAATATAAGAGTTTAGGATTCAATCTCGTTAAGTCAAAAAGTCGACGTCTCAAAAAATGAACCTTGACGAAATGAGATTCCGTACGAATAGATGCGAAGCCCCCGGCATAAATATTAAGAATCCGCTATCTGATCGCCAAAAACTAAGTCTTGGGCCCCCCAAAAGTTAGAGAGAAGGTGGAGCCTTTATGTGAAACTTAGCTTAGAAGAAAACCATATCTGAAAATATCTCCAAAACACTGATATTTATGGGCCATTCCCAAACATAGGAGGTCAGTTGACTTAACCACCCAGGTCAGTCGATTGAAAAGGTTACTAGAATCTAAAAAAATATCCACTGACCCAACCCAGTCGACTGGATTACCTAGTTCAGTCGACTGGTTCCACACACTGTCAACCCAGTCAGCTGGATCACCTAGGCCAATCGTTTAGTCAACGAAAAAAATAACTTCTGAGACGGAAACAGGTTTTACATCCCAAAACCAAACCAAACATGCTATTTCAAATCCGAACAAGCGTAAAACACATATATACTTGCTGTTCTACTATGATGAAGCAAAAATTAACACGTCGAATATGTATATACTAAAAAGAAAAGGGACCAAGTCTCACATTTAGGCAACCAAACAAAAAATCTAGTCATTGTATCAAAAATTGATAACTAAATCTAAAGCCATCCCAATTTATTTATTTATTTTAAAAAAATCTAGGTTCATTATACAAATACATATGTGTGTGTGTGTGTGTGTTGACATGAACTAAATTTATATATATACATATATGTGTGTTTCGGCAAAAATTAACTTGGTCACTGAGGCCAAGGGGCGGTGGCGACATGTGCAACAATAGCATTCCAATATTTATGATTATCCAATATTTGAGATTGCGAACATCTTTTTTTTGTTTGTTTCTCGCACACAATAACATTCCTTTTGCACACTTATAGAAACAAGAAATGACCGGTTTTAGGTTTTGTTGCATTTACCAATTTCGCATTACATAGGTTGATGGTAATACACAATGAAAGGATTTAGGGAACATACATACCTTAGAGAGATATGAAAGGAGAGATAGGGACAGCGAGAGAGACGGCGAGAGAGAGAGAGAGAGAGAGAGCAACAAAGCACTGATGAAGTTTTGCGAGTGGAGGTCTTGTCTGTTCCCTCAAATGGGTTAACGTTAAAAGTGTGGGTCGATAAAGTGTATTTTGTAAACACACATTTATAAATGAAAACGTGTTTATCAAAAACGTTTTCAGTGTAAATATAGTTTCCAATAAAACGCTTGTCGTAAAAGCGTTTTCAGTGTAAATATAATTTTCAATAAAACGCTTTTACTAAAATCGTTTTCTTTTTAATTTATGACTACCCACCTCAAAAGCATTTGGCATTTGGGTTTTGCAAAGAAAACATTTTTAGTAAAAACGCTTTCCATGCAATCCATTAAAACGTATCTTCGAAAAACGTTTTCCGTGTAAATATTTGAAAATATTTCTAGTAACAACGTTTTTAGTGTAAGGTTATAATTATAAAGAAAATATTTTTACTAAACACGTTTTCTTTTATGTCCACCACCTCAAAAGGATTGACAGTGCGTCAACTATGTTTTGCAAAGAAAACGTGTTTTTTAAACACGTTTTTACGTAAGTTGAAAATAAAGTTTAAAAATTTCTATTTCGTTAATTAAGTTCGAAAACTTATTTATTATATAAACTAGTGTTTATGGCACGCAGCGCGTAATATTAAGGCCTTATTTGGGATCAATAATAACGCTAGCTGGCTTTTTCTAAAAAGCCTAACTATTAAGCTAATTTGTTTGGGATAATAAGCATGCACGGCTTTCAAGTCAACATAAGAAAAGCCAAAAAAAATTTCTCTCTTTTTTTTTTTCTAACATTTACTTTTTAAAATTATCCCAAACACTCATACTTTTATTTATTATTCTTTTTTTAAAAAAAAGTAAATATCTTAAAAATCAAGCTTAAAAGCTATCCCAAACAGGCACGAACTATTGTTTGAGAATCTTGTAAAAAAGGTTACATAATAAAAATAATAATTATAAAATAAATTATAAAAAAACATATATTAATTATAAATTATAAATTATGAGAATTTAAGTCATTAATTTTCCAAAATATAAAAAAACATTAAATTTCAAAATAAAATAAAAAAAGAATAAAAAAGAGGAAAAGAGTGAGTGGTTATATATAACTACTTCTACAAACTTTAAAATTTTAAATTATTATGTGGGTATATTTTAGATAAGAAAATATATGGCAGCTTTTAAGAAATCAAATTGTTGTGTTGTCTTTTAAGAATTGTAAAGTTTGGAAAAGATAATATATTGCTAGCTTCAAGAAACCAAATTTATGTGTTTTCTTTTAAGAATAGTTTATATTTTTGGACAATGGACAATTTGGAGGTGAAATTGTTTGGCCAAAATGCTAAATACTCGTAATCCATACCCATAATTTAGTCACAGCTTAAAATAAATAGTTCAGATTAAATTATTTATTAATGTATACATTATTAATTATTTTATAGATAGAGAATATCACATTAGTATGTTTATATGGTGTGTTCGGTGTGTGTATGTACAAAAATTTATTTAGTAGATTAAGATGGCCACGTTAGCATGCTAATACAGTGTATCTAATCAATACATACACAACTTGTATTTATAATTTTAAAAATTGATCTTACATTAAAGAGTAGGTATAACAAAACAACATCATCCTATATTAAATGAACACATATAGTACATATATTGAATGAATGCACTTCATCACTATGTTAATGTTGTACTTTTTACTCATACAATAATTTCTTGGCATGCATTCTTTCATTTAAGATCATCATGATGTATTTATAATGATCGTGAATCACTTGTTGCAAAACCACGTTTTAAATTTATAAATATAATATTTGTATATATTAATTAAGCACACCACAAATAGCCTACCCACTAAGGCTCCATTTAGTAACGTGTCCAGTTTTATGTTTTTTGTTTATAAAAAACAAAAAACAAGTTTTTGTTTATTTTTATAAAATAAAAATAAAAATAAAAAACGCGTTAATCATATAAATGTTTGAAAAGTAATAGTTGGACACAATAGCCGTATAAGATCGTCAGAGGATTTGGTCAGATATGGTGGTCGAATGTGATAACTAGAGGTGTTAGTTAAGAATAATAGTAAAATATAGCGACTATGGTCGGAGGTGATGAAAAGAGGGGGTGACCGGAAGAAGTAGCCGAATGTGGTGGTCGAAATTAGTAGTCGGATGTAATAGTTAAAAGTGATAGAATAAAAAATTAAAACAAAAATTTATTTATAAATTAAGTGAAAATATATTTTTTAATTAGAAGAATTTTGTAAAATTTGAAAACTGTTTATAATTTTTTAAAAATAAAAATAATTACTAAATATAATTTTATTTACAATTTATAAAAAATTTAAAAATATAAATATTATCAAGTGGGCCTAAATAACCCTAATTTGGAGGCATTGGACTGTAACGTTTTGGCATGTACACAAATGAGACAATGTCAGAGAATCGAAGACGAAGCAACCAAGAAAGAGAGATGTTGACGTTGGAAAGGATAATGTGCAATGTGCCTAACAAAAATAAAAATAATAAGGGGTTCAAGGTTTCATGTTAACTTGATCTTGAGATAAATTAATAATTAAATTATTTTGCATGTTCTTGAAAATTTTAAAATAAAACTAAATAGAAATATTATGGAATCGAAAAGTATTAAATTAATAAAGAACGGTCCAATTTCAATGTAGAATATTAATTTTAAAATTAGATACTTATTTTCTGTTTTT
>JAOTRH010000016.1:11439505-11490147 GCA_034768845.1 Heliamphora exappendiculata | reverse complement strand
TAAATATTTTTTTTTAAATAATAAAGAGATTTGTTTTTCAAAAAGCCTGAAACATGCCTAGAAAGCCCACCCATTTGGCCCGAAAAACTCAGGACCGCAGACCAGGCTCGAAGCCCAAGCTCGATGCCCAAGTCTATATATCTTTAGGACTGGGCAGCCTTCTCATTCCAAAAAGTCCGACCTAGCCCGACCCAAATTTTGTCTACACTGGCTAAGGGTGGAGTGAGCCAGGTCAAGCCGTTTTGATACCCCTTCATTAAAATTTTTGCTTATTTTAATCCTTTTGGAATTTTTAAATTTTTTTGATTAAACGACGTGAACTAAAACAATAATATATCTAATTAAAATATAAAAAGTAAAAATAAATAAAAGTAAATCAAAATAATCCATCTCAATAATATAAACCGAAAAAGTAAAAATAAGTTAAATTATATGTTACTTATTTTCGTATAAAAAGTAATTATAGTAGGTCGACTGAATGAGTCTAGAGGCGTAGAGATAAAATTTGAATTTCTGTGTACGTTTTCTTGCCTTGGTGTGCTGTCCAGCGAGAGATTGCTCGAGCGATCATGAGACCGATTGAGCGATCTTTGATAGAAATGTGTATAAGTTGCGGGTTTGAGGTATTCTTCCTCATTCTCTCATCTCCCCTCTCTCTCTCTCTCTCTCTCTCTCTCTCTCTCTCTCTCTCTAAAACCAGAAAGCAGACATAGGGTTTGGTCTTGGTGACCATTGGAGCCCTCATTGCCCATTTGGAGTGGATTCGTTGCCTCCCTCATGAGTGAGCAACCAGTGAAGAATGAAGATGAACGTTGGAAGCTCCTCCTTGGTCGCGCGATTGGAGATTTGATGGTTTGGAGCATGCTAGAGGCTTGATTCATGTTGTTGGGATATAAAAAAGGTAGAATCTATGACTCTTATTGAATATTTGTCGAATGTGTTGTATGTTTTGTGTATATACATAAAAATACGAATATATGTATGTTTAAAACCCTAGGCTAGGGTTTGATGGTGGACCATGACAAATCTCGAAGTCGGTGGATGATTTAAATGATCTTAACTTCTTGCTGTTGTTGAGAATGGTTGGATATGAAGAAATGAGAAATTAGGGTTTTGAATTTGAGTTAAACTCATGAAATTTGGGGCTTTTTGAGTTGTGGTATTCAAATGATAAAATTGATTGAAATTTGGGCAATTTTGGTGTATATTAAATTGATACCATTTGAAGTTCATAAGCTTTTATCATATGTGCAAACGGTGAATTATGAGTTGATGAAAATGGCGTTGTAATGGGTTAAATTAGGGGTTTTTGAATTAAAAGACTTACTGATGAACTTGGTTAATGATTTGGTAAATTGTGGGTGGTGGAAACTTTTCTTATGAATAAAATCCATGAATTTTATGATTTGTGAAATATGAGATGATAATGTGAGGTTTTGGATAAGCCATGTGAATTTAATGAGGTTTTTTTGAAAATCACATGGTGGTATGTGGGTTTTAAGCAAATTAAAACCAAATGGGTGAAATGTTTGGAATTGATAATGTATAATTAATGTTAACCCTGTGTGGGTTGGGTGTTGACGAAAGAAACCATTTTAGTTTGGACTCGCATGTGTGTATTATAATTTGATAATACAAAAAGAATCGATTTTAGATCTACGGATCGTTTAAGTTGGGCTTGAATAGCTTTATGATGAAAGACCAAAAAACTGCGTAGATTTGGGTACCCTACGCATTGACTAATAATCAAGAAGAAGGTTTTAGTCGTAGGGGGTTATAATACGCATTTGCCACTTGGTGGCCCTCGTGTGGCCTGGTCGGTAGTAGCCATGCATGGGTTTATAAGCTCATTCGGCGTCAGTTCCTCTGATGTAAACCATGAGTTGGTTGAGATATGAGAAAATGTAGAAAACATGTGTGTTCATGCGTGAGTTGTGGAAAACTGAGAGTTTAGGAAGGGATAAAATGGAATGAAACTCAATAAAACTTCATGGTAACCGAGTTGGGGTTGAGATGTCGAATGGGTTTGTTTAAGGAGGTTTGGTTATGTGTGTGAGACTCTGACCCGTTTTCTTTTTTGGCGTTTTTCGACGCACGTTACGTGTTTTCGTTGCAGCATGTTTTATATGCTTTTGATGCATGTTTGAAGGTAGAGATGCATGTGGGGAAGATTCTGGGGGCTGTGGGGTGTTACGGGATGAATTTTAAAAATTTTAAAAAATAAGATATTTTGGAGACATATAAATATCTGGAGTTAGATATTTTCATAAAGATATTTTTCAAAACTTCTCTAGTAAATTTTTCGTTTTGTCTCTACCTTCTCTCTAAGTTCTGGGGTGCTTAGGGCTCGATTTTTAACGATCCAACAGCGGATTCTTGCTTTTGGCACGCTGGGCTACGCAACCATCCTGTCAGATTTTAATTCTAGCGAAACTCAATTTTGCACGTGGTTCGAGGCATTATATTTTTAACTCACCGAGGTATGATTTTAGACCCTACTGCTGTATAAGAGTGCTATGTGTAAACGTGTGTATTTTTAACGGTTAGATTGCTATAGATCTGAGTTTGTTTCAAAGTTGAATTTTGGGCTTAAAACCTGTGTTTCGACGATTTCGTGGATGAAATCGGGTATCGAGAGTTTCTTTTGAGATCTCGGTGTCAGGCCAAGGCGTGTGGATGTTTATGGGTGTTAGATCGGTGTTCAGAGGCTTTGATTTGGGGTTCAGATGTAGAAACCCGTAGCTCGGAATCAAGTTCCGCCGAGGTTCGGTCGACTGAAGCTTGGATCTTGGGTTCGATCAACTGGACTGTGGGGTTCGGTCGACTGAACCGAGTGTTTTGGCATTTTGTGAGATTCTAGAAGGGTGTTCGGTCGACTGAAGGTTGGGGTTCGATCGACTGAAGTCCTGGGCTATGCGTTGATGGTTTGGTGGTTGGGTTTTGGTTTTCGATTGGTGTTCTTTGGAATTCAGTTGATTAATTTTTGGAAATTAGTCGATTCAAATACCTTTGGATCCCTTTTGGGGTTCGGTTGGTAGTGTTATGGTTTCGGGGGTCGTGTGGTGACCTTGGGTGTTTGTGTGATGTCGTCCTTATGTGTGACGTGCATGGTTGGTTTTAGGTGTTATGGCACGGCTGTGTGCGTCGTGGTTGGGTATAAAGTGTTTTTGAGCTCTTGATCCTTTTGAGGAGAAAAGTGGTGTTTGTAACCTCGTGGTTTGAGGGGTTAGTGTTGGCCTTCGGGTTAGGCTTGGTTGTCCCTGTGAGTGGATGTCGATTTGTTTTGGCGGGTCGCGTCGTGATATATTGTCATGCATGGTTATGTGCATTTATAATTGTTTATTTATGTACAAAATATGTAAGTGAATTACATAAGGTGATATCGTTATGTGTAACGTGATTTATGCTTTAAAACCTAGAGTCTTATAGGCATGTGACGTGATTTGTGGAACGTCGTGTTGATGCATGGTTATATGCTTTAAATCCTAGTTTAGGTTTGCATATGTGTATGAAATGGATTAGATGAATCTGTGATCCAGTAGATGTAAATCCTGGTTGATGATGCACGTGTGCATGTATGGGTGTATGAGGTAGGCTGCGAAAGCCGGTGTGTGTGCGATTGGGGCTGCGGTAGTCCTTCGGTTAAAGTCCGAGAAGATGCATTAGTTGGGGCAGTGGTCTTTCGATAAAAGTCCGAGAAGATTCATGGATTGCATGTACTGCATACTGGGAGGATAGACCAATTTTTTTAAAAACTGTATTAACGACCTGCGGGAGTTGGAATACTGGAATCGTTTTCAAGGTTCTAATGAGTTGAAAATGGTTTTTATCCTCGCTTTCCCATTGCATGTGAAAATTATTTTCTGGCTCTAGTGAGTCGTGATCTAAAACTGTTTCAAATTGTTTTATTGGCTTGAAAGATAGTCAAAAACTGCAGTTCGTTTTCCTTGCATGTTTAGCTTATATTGTATGTGTTGTTTAGAATTTGTTGAGCCTTGGCTTACGGTGTGGGATTTTGATTTTCTTCAAGTACCGGTCATGCAGGTTAATCTGGAGGTGCTGGAGAGGCGGAAGAGTGTAGTCTTCCTTTTGTTAGCTTTTTACATGTTTGTTATAACATATTTTTCGGGCATTGGACCGTGTAATGTTGCCGTTTGGCGTTTATATACAATGCATGTATAGTTTATTTTGATAGTGTATTCTCGGGCTGGTGTTGTGGTTGGTTATTTATGGGTATTTCATGTGATTTGGAGTTTGGGGCGTGACAATGTGAATGGGATTTTCGTAAGAAAATGGTAGTGAGTTTTAATAAAACTATATGTTGTTTGTTGCATAACTATTCTTGCATATCATGTATATGTTTATTATTAATCATTTTTTCTGCGAGTCTCGCCTCATGTTATATAACACATTTCAAGTGATCATGAGAGTCGAGATATCTGTTGAGGAAGAATGCGATTGGGACCTCGTTAGGTCACCATCCTTTGAAGAAATTATAAGCCTACCTTATATCATTAGAGACCTTTGGTTATAACGTTGTAATTCAAGTTACATTTGATGAAAGTTTTGGATTCAATAGTAATTTGTTTTGTAAGGTCTTAAGGCCAAAAGTACATTTTTTGTATGAATAAGAGGACATTTGAGTTTGTTTATATGTTTTTCAACGAGTAAATGTTGGTTTCTTTAAAGTTTAGAGTAGTTCCAATATTCTTTTGGTCTTATCTCTATAAAGTTGACTACGTTGAGGGTTATCTTTGCGAATACTTTAGTGTGGGAACTATGTTTTTGGAAAAACAACTTTGAGAAAGTGTTCAGAGCTGGACCGCTCGATAGATCGCTCGAGCAATCTATCAAGTGGTCACTTATCACTTTCGATTTCTTAGTGTAGAGTGAAAGTTGCTGCAAGCCGTGGAAGACCGCTCAAGTAGTCTCAAGATCGATTGAACGGTCTAACTGAATTAGTGAATTTTCACTTCTTTGTTCGGGACCTGCTTTTAAAAATGGGGTTTTGTCCAAAGTTTTATACTCTCTTTTTACTTCAAACCATGTTTAGGAAACTGTTTTATAACGAGGTTTCGTCCCTCTTTCTCAATCGATTTTTTCTCAAATGTTTTGGGCAGGTGCTCTTTTGAGCTTGGGCACGGGTTTTGAGCGGCATGGTTCCTTTTCTGGGTTCATCAGACTTGATTCTCGTGTCCTGAAGTTAAGGGTGTGACATTTTTAGTCTTTTTTGCTTGTTACATAATTTTTTTATATTTTTTTTAAATATTATAATTTTTATTACACATATCTATTTTTTATAAAAATTATATATTTTTAAGATTTTCTCGTCAAAATATATCAAACAAGATCCATATTTAATATAAAATTATTTAAAAATAAATTTTAAAAAACTATTATAACTTTAAATAATTTTTTTATCTTTTAGTTTAGAAAAAGATTTTATATTAAGAAAAAAGCAGCTATAGTATATTAGCACGACCTTCACATTAAAAGAATGGTGATTTGTTCATAATAATAATTTAATCTAATAAAAACAAAATTTTATTTTTTCTTATTAAGGACCCATTTGGTAACTTTAGCTTTTTGGCTAATGCAAAAAAGCCAACAAAATTCGTCTGATAAAAAATTAAAAAGATAAAAAGTCAAAGAATTAAATTAAAATACTAAATCCTAAAATATTCTATTCAAACTCTAACTATTTTTAAAATACAATAAGATCTGTTATTCATAAATTATTTACTACAATTACAAATTACATATAATTGTTAGTATTAAATATATAGAAAGATAACATTGTTCAATTTGAACAAAATGTTAAAAAAAAAAAAATTAACTTTTGACCTAAACAACCAACTTTAAGAAAGTTAGCTTAAATGCTAAGTTACCAAACAATTTATTTTAAATAAAATTTAATTTTTTAGCTAAAAATATAAAAAAATAAAAAAATAATTTTTAAGCTAGTCGCCAATTAAACCCTAAATCTATATGCATAATAATATTTTAATCAAATAAGCACAAAATTTTATTTTTTTCCTTGTTAAGTCTCTATGCACCTGGTGAACCACACCATATCCATATTGCCTCTGTTAAATTTATAATTACATTATAATTTTATTCTATAAGTTTGTTTTGCATAAAATTAATTGTTTTTTTTAAATTTTTTGTCAAATTATATCAAACAAGATTCATAATAAATACTAATTTTTTTATAAAAAAATAGACAAATACATTTCACTATCAATGAGATTTCACTAGTTGTGAAATTTTACTATCGATGAAATTACAACAACCTTTTTAAAATTAACTAATATAAAATATATTTTTACAATTAATGCAAACAATAGAAAATCTCAAATAAAGTTTTAAAGATAAAATAGCGCAAAACGAATAGATTGTGGCATTCTTATTTGACGATGTAGCTGTTGGCTAATATAAACTGAAAATAACAATCTGTCAATTTTACAAAATGAGAACAGCAGCAATATGCAAAAATTAAATTACAGCAAATTGAGATTAAAATTAAATTCAGTAAATCTAAAACAAAATTATACTAATCTATTTTCCAGTTTACTATAACAATATATAAAAAAAAAATTGGATAAACAAAAACAAATAGACTACAAAACTATTTTCTTTATACTGCAAAAAAACAGTAGATGCAAAAAGAAAAGTATAACGATAAACTGTTTACAAAATCTTTTTAGAGCAAGCAGGAAAGAAAAAACAGAACACTTTTTATAAACCTAAAACAAGACACTGTTCTGTAAACTTAATACAGAACACTGGATTTATAAATAATGACAGAACAGAACATAAACCAATAAGAAAACACTGTTTCAAATTAAAATTTTTCTGTACATAAATAAAATTACAAACAGGACACTATATAATAAAGACAGAGCAGAATAGAAGGAAATGAAACAAAACCGGCTTACATAACAGAAATTGCAATTGGGTCCACCGTTCAACGTTGTGTCCTTAAGTGTGAGACCCGATTCCTTTTTCTTTTCGTATGTATATTTAAAGTGTTATGTATACGTGTTATGCATGCAGGGGTTTGGTTTCGTTTCTTCGTTTGGTTTTTATCCAGCGATGGCCACTCGAGCGGTGGCTTGTCTGTTCGAGCAGTGGTGTGGCAGAGATTTATGTCGGTAGGAGTCCGCTCGAGCGGTTCCTGTTCGCTCGAGCGGTGGAAGCCTGGCACGAAAATCTAAAAAACCTATCTTGCTTTGGTTTTGAGTCAAAAATATCTTTTTCAAGTCTATCTTCTCTCTCCACACGAACTTCAACCTTCTCTCTAGCTTTTTGGAGGGCCTAGGCTTAGTTTTGGGTGATCGATTAACAGATCCTTGTTATTTGTGCCGAGGGCTTCGTGTTCATCCGGATGGAATCTCGTTTTGACGAAGTTTAATTTTCGAGGCATCGAGTTTTTAACTCACCGAGGTAGGATCCTAAACTATGTTATTTTTAAAGGGTGCTACGTGTAATTTTATATTTTTTTATCCGTTGAAAATGCTTTAAATGTCATGTTTTATATTTAAACCTTGTTTGTTTGGATAAAAAGCATGTTTTGCGCATTTTTTTTGATTTTTACATGATATGAACTTATGGATGTTCGTAGTTTTCAAAAAAGTGATTTTAAAAATAGAGGAATTATGAAAATCTTGAAACTTGTGTTTTGGAGGTTTGGAGCTAACCTTCGGGGTTGAGTCTCATATTTGAAACATTTTTATAGAAATTGTGGAAACATTTTGAAAATATTGCTTGATCTTCATGATTGATGGATGATGTGGCGGATGGCCATTGAATCTTTTATACATGAGTAATGTATAACTGTTTAAATGTTTTCGTAGTCGAGCTATGGGTTAGTTTTTAAATGATTCTATAGTAGTTCTGAAATAGCCGGTGTATTAGGCTTCCATTGCTCCTCGATGAAAGTCCAAAAACTTGCGTAGGTTGATGCTTCGTTCTTTCGGGTTAATTCCCGTAAAGAAGTGGCGGGTGCTTTATTCCCTCGGTTTTAGCCCATAAAGAGATGGTTTACGTTGTTGTGATTCCATATAGAACTTGTCATTATCTAGCAGGTCTTAAATGACTCAGAACTAGGGTAATTGGTGTGAGTCTATAGTTGTTACCTTTGTTCCGGTTGTGACATAGTCGGTACATAGGAATCTTTTCTCAGTTGGGTGATCCGAGTGAAAAAATAACGTTTTGATTACTATTTTTCCTTAGCTGTTAAACGTTGTTTGCATTATTGAAATGCATGGTTTTAAAGATGAAAAATCATTTTGAGACTCGTGTAAGTCTGATGAAAAAATTTAGGATTTTATGAAGTAAAACTGTTTTGAGGGTCATGTGGTTGAGTCAACTTTGTGCTATGTGATTGCATATCCTGCTTTACTGCATCATAGTTTGTTTCTATTGGGTTTCGGCTCACGTTGTGGGATTTGTTAAAACTTTTTTCAAGTATTAATGATCACGATGAGTTGATCCAGAGATACCCATGGTGGCGGAAGACTTTGTATAATTTTTCCTTTTTTGTTGCTTATTTCTGAAAGCGTGTTTTGTAAGCACTGTAGCGATATCTTATGCATGCATAAAAAAGTATGTATGTTATACTGAGAGATGAACCATGAGTACTCTTTTTAATTCCAAAGGCTGTTTTCTTTTTTTTGGGTTGATTGTTTTACAAGTAAAAATCTATCTTTCTATAAATGGTGGTTCGGGAGGCTTTTCACGTGGCCTTAGATTTTGGGGCATGATAACTTGATATTAGAGTTCTGAATTCGAATATCTAAGAGCCATAGGAAGAAGGTGCATCACCTTGTGAGGATGATTGCGTGTGCATGATTGTAAGGGTGTCCAAAAAATTGAAAGAATCGAAGAACCGGTCCAAACCGAATCAATTCGTACAGATTGTTTTAGTTTTATTTTGAATTGATTTGATTCCGATTCTAAAAATATGTAAACCGTAGGCTACGGATTCGTTCACGAATTTTAGTCCACGGTTCCGATTCTGAACCGAACCGGATCGTGATATTTAATTTAATATATATTTATATATATAATATATTATATTTATATAATATAAATAATTAAATATCACTTAACTAACAATAAAGGTATTCAATTTCAGCCGTGCTATTTTTGGTGTTGAAATGAGTTATTTTTTATGCTCAAAACATGAATTGCTGAAATGAGCTATTTTTTATGCTGTTGACAATAGTTGTTGTTTTTTTTTTGCTGAACATGAGCTGTTTTAGTATTTTTTATGCTGAAATTATGAGTTGTTAAAAATTTTAATGCTGTTGACATTAGCTACTATTTTTTGCTAAACATTAGGTATTGAACTTATGCTACTGCTTCTATTTTGCTACCACTCTACTGTTATGATTTATGTTTATAGAGCTTTACTATTTTTTATGTAGTTCTATTTTTTTTAGCATTGTATATTAGTGGAACCGTGATTTTGAACCGGGACCAAATCATCAATAATAGGTTTAGTTTGGATTGGTTCCACAAATTGCACGGTTTGGTTTGGTCCTAAAATTAATGGAACCGTAGGGATCGATTTGGTTCCTGATTGTATTCAAAATCGGTCCGGTTACACCCCTACATGATTGCATGTGTTTAAAGCATTTTTATAACATGAGGATGATAGCCTGTTGAGCATGATAGTTTGTGTATACGTGAGTATGGAGGTTGGACTTTAGGATTGATTAGTCTTGTCTTAGGGCGTGTCACACCCCAAACTCGGGGTCACGTGAAAATCTACCAAACACCTATTTTATATGAAAATATAGGTTTTTATACATTGAAATTTGCCTGTTGAAACCAATGGAATACCCAACAAAGTGTATCTCTCATATATAAATGACATACAGTTCCAACATGCATACAATATATCGCCTTATGTCGTACAAGACCTGCCTTCGGGAACAGGCATACCAAAAGAAAAACTATAAAAGTCTTCCACAATCACGGGCACCACCAAGGTTACTCCTCATCCACAGCATCACCTGAAAATAGTTTTATAAAAAAATTTCACCCGTGAGCTGAAGCCCAATAAAAATAGATAATAAGCTGTAAAGTAGGAAAAATATGCGATCATATGAGTGGGAGCTAAACTCAACCACAACCCAAAAAAGTTTTTCACAAACTCCAAGTTTTTCCATCAGACTAGACAAGTCTCTCAAAACGATTTTATTAACATAAAATCATGTTTTCATCTTTCAAACCATGCGATACAAATATTGCAAATAACCAACCGTAGTTAAGGAAAAATAGTAATCGAAACATTGTTCCCTCACGAATTGTACCATCATGAAAAAAAGAGAAGAATATGATCCTATGTACAGACTTCATCACACGATAGAGGCAACAATGATAGATCCCTGTCAAGTATCTAATCCCCATACATCATGGAACCGGTTAGATACACACAAGTTCTATACGGAGCACCACAACGTAAAACTTAATTTACAGGCCCAAAACTCGAGGGCACAAAGCACCAAACCACTCAATTTATGGGGACTAACCCAAAGGTACAGAGCACCTACGCTGCGTACGTTTTCGAACTTACACCGAGGGCAACTCGTGCCAAATACACGTCATCCCGGTACATCTAGATAATCTTCTAAAAATCGTACCGTAGCTCAACTACGAAAAATATTTCTCAAATATACATTGTACATGCATATATAGATCCATCCATCAACATGGAGATCAAGATCCATCCATCAACATGGAGATCAACAAAAATTTCAAAATATTT
This sequence comes from Heliamphora exappendiculata, assembly GCA_034768845.1. Lineage (NCBI taxonomy): Eukaryota > Viridiplantae > Streptophyta > Magnoliopsida > Ericales > Sarraceniaceae > Heliamphora > Heliamphora exappendiculata. The sequence goes on along the minus strand of JAOTRH010000016.1, from coordinate 11,479,370 downwards.
TTTTCAAAAGCAGTTATACAACACATGTATAAGTAAGAGATCCAATCCATGAAACCATGGAGATCAAACCAAAACATGTAAAAACATATTTCATCAAATCGTTTTAGAAATTGAGCCTCAACCCCAAGGATTAGCTCCAAACCTCGAGTAAACACGTTTTTCATAAAAAAATCAACCATTTTTTTCAAAAAAACCCAACCTTTTTTTTATTTCAAGGGAACCACCAAAATGCCAAGGCAAACAGCCCGCATTTCAGTCAACTAGACCCCACCCCAGTCGACTGAAAAATACTCTGAAAAAATAATTTTTTTAAACCAGAAAATATTTCAGTCGATTGACCCCGCGAGTCCAGTCGACTGAACTTCCCAATTCAAGATCCAGTCAATTGAACTCATGGGTCCAGTCGACTGAAGTTGCACAGAAAACGTGCTTAGCTACGGTTTTGGCCTCCAATCATCAAACCAAGCTTCAAAAACACCCGTTTTGATACCTAAAGGCATACTCGAACCCAAGGCTACCACAAACCATCACCAGAAACATCCAACACCCAATTTCATCTAGCCGAAACGCCGAAAAATAGTTTTAACCCAAAACTGAATCTAGAACATAAAATCACATTTTATGCATTTTTAAACGGTAAAACAGCATAAGATTACATATAGTACCCTTATACAGTAGTAGAATCTGAGATCCTACCTCGTTGGGTTAAAAATTTGAACCCGATGCCTCTATCTACGTGCAAATTCGAGTTTTGTCAAAATTAAATTTCGTCCGGATGGATGCGTAGACCACGAAGCCAATTACAAGGATCAGCTATTGATCAGTCAAAAATCAAGCTCCAGGCCCCTGAGAAATTAGAGAGAAGGCAAAGAGAAAATGAAAAAAACTTAGGAGTTAAGTTTTGAAAATATCTTTTGAAAATATCTAACTCCAGATATTTATAGATCTCCAAAATATCTTTTTTTTAATTTTTAAAATTCGCACCGTAACTCCCCGCGGCCCCCGGGACTAACCTCGCTTACTTAAAATAACTAAAACATGTATCAAAACTCATATGGGCATATCAAAGCAAAAATGCTAAAAATGTGTCAAAACACATAACATGCATATATATATATATATAATGAAACGGTACATAGTCTCACCGGGTGTTTGGATTAACAAATTTAGAAGCCAAGTTAGAAATGCATTGTTCGACGTATTTTCTAACAAGGAATCTGAGTAGGTTATCCAAATTGATGCATCTGTCTTGTCGATTCTCATCGGTATGTGAGATGTGTTTATATAATCTTGAATGGCTATGTGTTAGCATGATTATGTCTTTTGTGTTAGTAATAACATGTTCTACGAGAGCTTATATTGCTATGTTGCTTTCGTATAGAGTTATGTCCACACAGGAAGGACGAGGCCGTGGTCGTGATTTAGGCCGAAAGGACATGCCAGTCCTAGATGTTAGGGATGCTAATGCTCCCCAAGGACCTATTGACGGGGTAGACTTACTGTGTGTGATGGTAAGCTCTATCCGGCAGCTAGCCGAGGCCACTAGGGGAAGGAGAGCGTACCCGAACTGAGGGCGACAGTCGCAATGCGCTAGTTTTGACATTTTGACCCTCCTACCTTTGCCGGGGATCCTAACCCAACGGTAGCCATAGAATGGCTGGAGCTGGTGACCAGGATTCTAGATACGCTTCAAATAGTGGTGGATGATCTGAGAGTTGCGTTCGCTGCTTTTCAGTTGAGATGAAGTGCCCTTGAATGGTGAAAATTTTGCAAGACTACAGTGGGAGGCACTTGGGAAGCTTTCACAAAGGTATTTCTAGAAAAGTACTTTTCTGAGACCTCAAGTTATCGTTACAGGGAGGACTTCCTTTTCCTTACTCAGGGAATGATGACAGTAGTCTAGTATGAGGCGGAGTTTACCAACTTATCCCGGTTTGCACATGAGGTTGTGGCGACAGAGGAGCTTCGTGCAAAGAGGTTTGAAAGGGGTTTAAGACCTTTAATCCGAGATAGAGTGTAGAGACACGGTACATGTTTATTTTATTTTCATATTTTAGGTAAGAAAATATACCAAAATAAATTTGGGCATGAGGGCTATTAAATTTTTATTCGTTAAATGTTGAATTAATAATATATGAAGGTAAAATTAAAGTACACGGTGATTAATGATATTATTATGGTTGTGTTAGTGGAGAGATTCAAATATTAAAATGCGAACAAAGTTGGAGGATTGAGTGAAAATTTAAGTAAATTTTGCACAATTCAGTTCAGGGGTCACGCTCGAGCAGTGGGGGTCTGCTCTAGCGGACTATCGGGAGATGCTGAGAATATTCTCGAACGTTAGGGAGATTTTGGGGTGGGGTATATATATGTATACACATTAACCACATGAGGGACACAACTACGTTGTCAACCTCTCCTCGTCTCTTCTCTTCTCCTTCCTTTGAGAGAGAGAGAGTGAAACCCAAACCCATATGAGAAACCCTAGCCCTCTACCATAAAAATTGAAGGGTTGATGCAAGATTGAGAGCCACCGGGATGGAAATCAAGTTTTAGAGCAAGGAGGTGGGAGATGGAGCATCAAGAAAGTAAGATCAATCAACATCCAAACCCTAAGTGGAAGAGATTAGAGTAATATCAAGCATTTGAGCAAATCTGAGGTAGGCTCTAGATTCTCTCGTATGTTTGTGATGATTTGAGTTGATAATTTCTTATATAAGTAAAATATAATAGATTTTATGCATGGTTTGAAGGGATGATAGAGTAATGTGTGGATTGAGTTGGGTTCGCACAAAAATTTGAGTTTTGAGAAATGATAAACCGTGATTTTGTGAAATCATTGCATAAAATGGGATTATGAAGTTTGAATCTAATGTTCTTGTGGTGAAAATTGAGATTTGAGACCTATTAGATGAAGGATTAAGGGTTTTGAAGTTAGAAATTCAAAACAGGGGCAAATCTGGGGTTTTCTCGGCTGACAGCGCACTTGAGCGGAGCCCCGTTTGCTCAAGCGCTCAACTGGCAGAGAGTTGGGCGCTCGAGTGCCCGACGTCCGCTCGAGCAGACTGATTGCGCAGGGCCAACTTTGTTCGATTATACCTCTCTCATCTGGACTCCGATTTGAGTCGTTCTTGTACTCATATCGAAGCCTCGAAAGTCCTCTTTCCAACAAGACTACTCTCATAAAAAATTTATTTTGTAGAAAAAGTTATGATTAAAATAGTGAGGGTATGTCAAATTTTCCTAACTATTTTTTATTCATTTTTGGCCAAATGCTTTTAAAAATGATATTTTCATCAATATCAAACCTTTTTATCAAATTTCTCATCCCTTGGGTTATGATTTTACCTATCTCACTACACTTGGGTTAGGATGCTAGTATCATACCGATTGGTGGTGTTTGCGATAAAAATGGCTTTTGATATGTGACTAAGGTCTTGAGAGCTAGTATGGGTGTGAAAATTTGTGGATGATGTAGTGCCACAGTTATCATTTAAGGGTTTATGTTTTAGAGAGAAAACGTGGATATTAACTTGTATATACATGTATATGTATATGATGGGCGAATTTCGTTTATTTCAAATAACATGATGATGTGTGAGTTAATTATGCGTTGGCATTTCGTGGAGTTGATAATTGGAATGTGATTATGAGAAATTATGTGTTGAAATTTATGATGGCATTTGAATTGAAAGAAAGAACGGAATGTTAAAATAAAACTTGATTAGAAATGAAATGAGAAGTTGAAATGTAAAAATCGAAAATAGGTATTATGAGAAAATATTTGGGAAAAGGAACCAGTTGTGGGTTGGACTCCCAAACTTTTGTGAAAAATGAATAAATAATGAATCGTATGTATGCAAAGTTTGATAAATGTGAGTTTTGGATATCTGAGGTAAGGTTTCTTGGACACGTGGTGTCGAAGGATGGAGTATCAGTGGATTCTTCGAAGACTGATGCAATGATGATTGGGAACGACCGACAAATGTCTTTGAGATCTGTAATTTTTTGGATTTAGCAGGTTACTACCAACAATTCGTGAATGACTTTTCTAGACTTGCCGCGCCGATGACGTGTCTTACACGGAAGGAAGTCATGTTTGTTTGGAGCGAATCCTGTGAGTTGGCATTCCAAGAGTTGAAGAAGAGGTTGACTTGTGCACCGGTGTTGATTATTCCAGAACGAGGTTTAGGCTACATAGTGTATTGTGATGCGCCACATGATGGTCTGAGTTGTGTTCTAATGCAGGGAGATAAGGTTGTGGCTTACGGATCTCGACAGTTGAAAACTTATGAGAAGAACTACCTGACACATGATTTGGAGTTGGTAGCAGTGGTCTTTGCCTTGAAGAGATGGCGACATTATTTTTATGGTGAACACTTTATGATTTTCTTCGATAACAAGAGTTTGAAATACTTATTTTTCCCGAAAAACCTGAATCTTCACCAACGACGGTGGATGGAGTTGTTGGAGGACTATGACTTTGATTTGCAGTATCATTCGAGGAAGGCCAATGCTGTAGCCGACGCTCTTAGTAGAAGATCTCATGGTTCGTTAGCTTCCATGGTTATACGAGAATGGGACATGCTTAGAGAAGTTGGTGAGTTTGATCTATGTCTCGGGGAGATAAGGAGAGGTACAACTTTATTTTCAATAATTTCACGACCTGCATTGGTTGTACGTGTGCTAGAGGTTTAGCAGATAGATCCGGAGGCATAGATGTTACTGGACCGTATTACCAGTGAGAAGGACACTACAGGATGGGTTGTGAGTTCAGATAAGAGTTTGAGATTAATAAGGAGATTATTTATACCAGAGTCGGGCTGTGCCGATGTACTACATGATTTTTATCATTCTCGCCTTGTAGTGCATCTAGGAGACACTAAGATGTATCACGATCTGCGCCGTTAGTTCTGGTGGAAGGGAATGACTGCGCCGTTAGTTTTGGTGGAAGGGAATGAAGAGGGATGTGATTTAATTCGTTTCTTAGTGCCTTACTTGTCAGTAGGTAAAGGTAGAACATCAAAGACCAGCAGGGTTGTTACAGTCATTGCCAATATCAGAATGGAAGTGGGAGAACATCACGATGGACTTTATATCAGGACTTCCTAGATCGCCGAATAGACACGATGCTTTTTGGGTTGTGGTTGATAGGATGACGAAGTCTGTGCACTTTCGTTCCATTCGCGTGAAGGATTTGGTGGACAGACTGGGTAGATTGTATGTCAGTGAGATAGTTCGGCTACACGTGTTTCTACAAGTCTCACCACGCAGAGGTTTGATGAGATTTGGCCGTAGTGAAAAGTTATCGCCGCATTTTATTGGACCACTTGAGATCCTTGAAAGGATTGAGGAGGTAGCATATCGTCTGGTTTTACAACCTCAGTTGGCGTCTATGCACAACGTGTTTCACGTTTTCACGCTTCAAAAGTATGAGCCTGACCCGTCACATGTTCTGGATTGGGCCGAGTTACAGGAGGATGAGGATGTCACTTATGAGGAGCAACCTGTGAAGTATTGGACACGAAGGAGTAAGTGTTGAAGGGGAGGACCATTGCTTATGTCAAGGTTATGTAGTTTCATCACGGTGTTAAAGAAGCTACGTGGAAGCTTTAGTCCGGAGTTCGTGCTACATATCTGGAGTTGTTTGTTTCGTGACCTTGTAGTGAATTTATGGGGCAAAATTCCTTAAAGGGGAAGAGTTGTGAAACCCAGTTCTTTTTCTTTTCGTATATATATTTAAAGTGTTATTTACCGCTTTGATTGTTGTTTAGAATAACATGTTTATGTATACGTGTTATGCATACGGGGGTTTGGTTTCGTTTCTTCGTTTGGTTTTCATCCAGCGATGACCACTCGGGCGATGGCCTGTCCGCTCAAGCGGTGGTGTAGCAAAGATGTACGTCGGTAGGGGTCCGCTCGAGCAGTGGAGGTCTGGCGCAAAAATCTATAAAACCTGCCTTGCCTTGGTTTTTGAGCTAAAAATATCTTTTTTAAGTCTATCCTCTCTCTCTACACAAACCTCTACCTTCTCTCAAGCTTTTTGGAGGGCCCGGGCTTATTTTTGGCGATCGAATAGCAGATCCTTGTTATTCATGCTGAGGGCTTCGTGTTCATCCAGATGAAATCTCGTTTCGACGAAGTTTGATTTTTGAGGCATCGAGTTTTTAACTCACCGAGGTAGGATTCTAGACTATATTGTCTTTAAAAGGTACTACATGCGATTATATGTTTTTCTACTGAATGAAAATGTTTTAAATATCATATTTTATGTTTAAATCTTGTTTGTTTGAATAAAAAGCATGTTTTGTGCTTTTTTCTTGGTTTTTATATGATATGGACTTGAAGATGTCCGTGATTTTTAAAAAGGTAGTTTTGGAAACATAAGATTTATGAAAATCGTGTTTTGGAGATTTAAAGCTAATCATCGGGGTTGAGTCTCATATTTGAAACGTTTTGATAGAAATGGTGAAAATATTTTTAAAATGTTGTTTGATTTCCATGATTGATGGATGATGTGGCAAATGGCTATTGAATCTTTTATACATGAGTAATGTATAACTGTTTAAATGTTTTCGTAGTTGTGGACACCCCAATTTGACCCCACCAATCTTAGTTGAATTCGATGATGAAAACAGCTGGAATAGTGCTTTAGTTCAATCCTCGAAAAGTGATCCAAGCTCGGTAATTGAACCTGGCCATCAAAAGCCATCAGAAACCTTCGAAACCAATAAAGTTGTACCAAACCATCGATAACTCGTTACCCAAGTTATTACCAGAAGTGGCGACCGCTATGTTCATTATGGCGACCGCCAATAGAATCTTGTGGAACCTTTTCCAACATGGCGACCGCCAACTCCAACATGATGACCGCCAACTCACATTGTGGCGGCTGCCAACTCCGAATGGCAGACGTGTCTAAAAATGTGTCAACATCTCATTGGTTGAAAAACTCTATAAATACCGTACCTCTGGTAAGTTTTAAAGGACACAATTTGAGTGTGAGGTTTTGAGAGTAAAGTTCTGCCGAGACGCCGAGCAATTTCGAGCCCCGAGGCCGAAGCCCTACCGAAATACCAAGTCTCGAACCTCCAACACCTACATTGAAGCCTTACTTGGATCACCACCCGATGATTGGAACATTGAAGCGCATTCCCCAACTTGAGGATTCCCCGGCAATCTAGGTATATTGTTTGGACACCCGATCTTTCTAGCTCTATTTCTTCTCTTTTGGAGTGATCGGGTTAAATTCAATTTCAATTCGCACATTTCTTTCATTCGAAAAGTAAGCCTTGTTTCTTACTTAATTTGTTCCATTTAGTTTAATATTCCTAATTAATTGTTTAATTCACATATTCAAACTTAACACACTTGTTATTTTTTTTTTTTTTATTCATTCATCAATTAGTACTAGTATGTTTTAGCAATGACATGCACTTACATCTATATGAATGCAGTAATTAATACTACATTTCAAATTTAAGCTAAATAGTTATTTTTAATTTCTTTTATCTTTCTAGCATTTATTTTCTTTTTCTTTTCTTTTCTAGTAATCTTAATTTAATGTCTTTTTCTTTTAAGTATTAGTTTAATGACTTCCTCCTCTTTATTTCTTTTATTTGTAATGTAGTTTTAATTTCTTTTTAATGCACCATTTTCTTTTCCTTGCTTTTCTTTTTTTTTTACAATATTAGTTTAATGTTCATTCATTAGCTTTTATTTTTTTTTCTTTTCTTTAATAATAGTGTAATTTTCTTTCTTAGCATCTTCTTTCTTTTTCTTTTCCTTTTTCTTGTAGTATACCTTTATTTTCGTTTTTAATGTCCTATTTATTTTCTTTAATGCTAATGTTTCATTTTTCTTTATTTTCTTTATTAGCTTAAAACGTTCAATATAACTTTTCTTCTTATTTAATATTAGTATTTCTCTTCTTTTCTTATAAAGTTTCTTTTATTCTCTCTTAATTACTAGCTTTAATCTTATTACACTTTCTTTTCTTTTCTTTTCTTATTCTTATTACCTTTATTCTTTTTTTCTTGTTGTCCTTTTCTTTTTAATGTTAACGTTATTTTCTTCCATAGTATTAAACCCAAAACCACAAAAAAATCTTTTAAGTTAATTCTCATTTTTAAATGTTAGTATAATTTTTTTTAGCAATCCATACTAAGGTAATTTTAGCAATTTAGCATATTTTTGCTCTTTTACTTGGATCATGCTAGTTTAGATTGTTTAAACCATATTGCATGTGAATATGTTTCATGTATCATTTAGATAGAAATTGCATGGCATAAGATTTAAGATTTTTTTTAACACTTATTTATTTTAGAGTGTTATGTACATATTTTATGTATTTTCTATACTTGATTTTGAATGTTTTCTCTTCACCTCTATTTTCTTTATTTGCATGCATTTGAAAAATTTTATTAAAGAACCAATGATGATTAGTAAAGACCAATCTTATAGTTGGGCGAACGGGGTGTCTAACACATTTCCCGATTCGTACCTTAGCCTCCGAATCTTCTTTCTCTGGTTAACATTTTAAAGATCAGTAGTCAATTTTATTTTTTTTATTTTTTTTCAAAAATTAAGTGGCAACTCTATGTTCAATAAAAGGGATTTTCAAAATTTAATTTTCAATATGTTAAAAGATTTTTCTAAGTATTTTTTAAATTTCTTATTTTTGAACATTTTTCAAAATGACCCCCAAATTTCAACTCCACAGTAGTCGAGCTACGAGTTAGTTTTTAAATGATTATATAGATGTTCCAAAATAGCGAGTGTATTGGGCCGCCATTGCTCCTTGGTGAAAGTCTAAAAACTTGCGCAGGCTGGTGCTTCATTCTTTTGAGTTAATCCCCGTAAAAAAGTGATGGGTGCTTCATTCCCTCGATTTTAGCCCGTAAAGAAGTGGTTTACGTTGTTGTGACTCCGTATAGAACTTGTCATTATCTAGCAGGTCTTAAATGACTCAGGACAAAGGTAATGGGCAGAAGTCTATGGTTGTTACCTCTGTTCTGGGTGTGATAGAGTCGGTACATAGGAATTGTTTCTCGGTTGGGTGATCTGAGTGAAAAAATAGCATTTTGGTTACTATTTTTCTTTAACTATTAAATGGTGTTTGCATAGTTGAAATGCGAGGTTTTAATAATAGAAAATCATTTTGAGACTCGTATAAGTCTGATGGAAAAATTTGAAATTTTATGGAGTAAAACCGTTTTGAGGCTCATGTGATTGAGTCAACTTTGTACTATATGATTGCATACCCTACTTTACTATATCATAGTCTTTTTCTATTAGGCTTTGACTCACGTTGTGGGATTTGTTAAAATCTTTTTCAAGTATTAATGATTACGAGGAGTTGATCTAGAGGTGCCCGTGGTGGCGGAAGACTTTGTATAGTTTTTCTTTTTTTTTTTGTAATGAAAACATGTATTCTTACACGTGTTGCATGTTTCTGAAAGCGTGTTTTGTAAGCATCGAGGCGATATATTATGAATGTATGGGAAAATGTGTATGTTGTACTGAGAGATGTACCATGAGTACTCTTTTTAATTTCAAAAGCAATTTTCTTTTTTGGGGGTTGATTATTTTACAAGTAAAAACCTATCTTTTTATAAATAGTGGTTCGGTGGGTTTTTCACTTGACTCTGAATTTTAGGGCGTGACAACTTGGTATCAAAACTCTCGAATACCTAAGAGTCATGAGAAGAGTGTGCATCACCTTGTGATAATGATTGTGTATGCTTGATTAAATGTGTTTAAAGCGTTTTTATAACACGAGCAAGATAGTCTGTTGAGCATGATAGTTTGTGTATACGTGAGTATGGAGGTTGGAATTTAGGATTGATTAGTCTTGTCTTAGGGCGTTTGGATTAACAAATTTGGAAGCCAAGTTAGAAATGCATTTGGCCGACGTGTTTTTTAGTAAGGAATCTGAGTAGGTTATCCAAATTGATGCGTCTGTCTTATCGGTTCTCCTCAGTATGTGAGATGTATTTACATAATCATGAATGGCTATGTGTTAGCATGATTATGTCTTTTATGTTAGTAATAACATGTTCTACGAGAGCTTATATTGTTATGTTGCTTTCGTATAGAGTTATGTCCACGCGAGGAGGACGAGATCGTGGTCGAGGCAGTGGCTGTGGTTTAGGCCGAAGGAACGTGCCAGCCCCAGATGTTGGGGATGCTAATACTCCCTAAGGACCTGCTGACGGGGTAGACTTGTTGCGTGAAATGGTAGGCTCCATCCGGCAACTGGTCGAGGCCGCTAAAGAAAGAGAAAGCGTACTCGAATTGAGGGTGATAGTCGCAATGCGCGAGTTTCGATGTCTTGACCCTCCTATTTTTATCGGGGATCCTAACCCCACTGTAGCCACAGAATGGTTGGAGTTGGTGACCAAGATTCTGGATACGTTTTAGATAATGGAAGATGATCTGAGAGTTGCGTTCGCTGCTTTTCAGTTGAGAGGAAGTGCCCATGAACGGTGAAAATTTGCCAGGACTATAGTGGGAGGCACTTGGGAGGCTTCCACAAAGGTATTTCTGGAGAAGTACTTTCCTGAGACCTCGAGAGATTGTTATAGGGAGGACTTCTTTTTCCTTGCTCAGGGGACGATGACAGTGGTCCAGTACGAGGCTGAGTTTACCAGCTTGTCCCGGTTTGCACATGAGGCTATGGCAACAGAGGAGCTTCGTGCAAAGAGGTTTGAAAGGGGTTTGAGACCCATAATTCGAGATAGAGTGGAAAAATTTAGGATGTGTGTCTTTACAGACTTGGTGGAGACAACTATCACCTTGGAAGATACCTTGAATGAGTCACGCAGGGTTAGAGAGTGTAGGAGTCAGCAGGATGAGGGAGGTGCACAGTCTTAGGGGCGCAGGATCAAGAGCCAGAGGCCGTCTGGCCCGAGTTCTTATCTTGTGGGATCGTATCAGTCGTAATTTTCTACATTTGCACCTTACGTGGCCTCGACGGGAAGGCCGGGGCAGAGAGAGTTCATTTGTTATCGATGCAGAAAGCCAAGACATCGTGCGACGGAGTGCTTGTGGAGAGGGCAGTTTCAAAGTTCAGCGCCTATTTAGTCACAGGGAAGAGAGCCACCAGTTTGTTTTGGGTGCAGCCAGTCGAGACACATTCGTAGGAATTGCTCTCGAGGAGGGAGTGTACAGAGTACGACAGGAGTGCCCATTTTTTCGCCCGCACAAGGACGATAGACTTATTAACAACCTAGGGCTCAGACGTCTAGGTTTGCAAAAGGGGGTGCCTCAGTACAGTTTGTGAGACAGTCGATGGCGCAGGATTACAGTGGACATACTAGAGCACCGCAGGGTAGAGCATATGTCATTGCTAATCCCAGTTCTTCCAAAGCATCAGTTGTGCCCGATGCTACAACTACTCCATCCATGATCAAATGTACTCTCTTAGTATATAGATCACGAGCCAGTGTTCTTATCGACATCGGAGCATTGTATTTCTTTATTTCCTCTACTTTTGCAAATGCATTGGGGTTCGAGGCAGACTCGTTGGGTAGTGCGTTGAGCGTAGATATCCTGGTCAGTAGAAATGTGGTGTTGAGTCGAGTTTGTAGATCCTACGAGTTGGGATCGCTGGTCGTTGTTTAGAGTTTGATTTCATCATTCTAGACATGACCACGTTTGATGTCATTCTAGGGATGGACTAGATGACCATCTATCGTGCCTTTATAGATTGCAATCGACGGAGGGTATCGATATGTACGTCGGAGGGTGATTACTTTTGTTTTATGGGCGATCGGGACGAGGGTTTAGTGTCCATGCCAGGTGTTGGACGGAACCAGAGAAACCTGGGTTTCCTCTTTTCTGCTCTCATGTTAGATGAGACGGTTGGGGTTCGAGGGGAGTTTTTCCCAGTGGTTTGTGACTATTCAGATGTCTTTCCTGACGATTTGTTCAAGTTGCCACCGAGTCGTGATGTAAAGTTTTCTATTGATCTGGTTCCAAGAGCTGCTCTCATTTATATTGTTCGACTTCCCATTTCTATTAACGGAATCCACGTCTCGAACGGTCAGGATTGACGATACCCCCTTAAGAAAACTTAAAAGTTTTGGTCGGGCCAAACTTTGCAGGTGAATTTTATTATTCGATGGTCAAATAAATTAAGCGAAAGGGTTTAAAGAATTTAAAGATGCCAATTAAATTAAATTGTCAGTAATTAAATTTAATTTGGGGGTATTAAAAATTTTAACGTGATGAAATGAGTTAAGCATTTAATAATTTAAGCTCAATGTAAGATGGTCTTGAGATTATGGTTTAGAGTGCAATTACAGTTATTTAATGGTGTGAACTGTAATTTAGTGTTTTATGAAAATTATAGAAATCGCTGCAAGATTTTCATAATTATAGATACTGCTGAGAGGTTTGCTTAATTGCAGAAACCGCTAGATACGTATTTGGATTACACTAGAAGTCTTAGTCATAATTACTCCACAGGTCCTTACTGTAACCCTATAAATATGCGGGTAGACTGAATCAAAATTCATAACTCGTCTTCAAAACTAAAGTTGATCGGGTTCTTACGGTACGAGTTCTCGAATAATCGTAGCCTACACTATGTTCAAAAATCGCATAAGAAAATATAGTAGAAGGTCTGACGGAAGTTTCAACTCGGAATAAAAAATTGTAGTTGGAGAATCGTCCAAAAAGGTATTCTTCTAAATTAACTGTGATGGTACGGGTTTTATTTTAATTGATCGACATCAAAAAAATTTATCTAGAGCCCGTTTCGACGATTTTTCATCCAATTATTTTATCGAAAAATCATTTACAAAAATAATAATCTTTGCAGTTTTGCCTTCAACCGTGTGCAGATGAAGCACGACAGTTTGCACATACAGTGAACCTTGTTGTGATGAACTTTCTCGGAGAATATGTGCTGCAATAGAGGAAGCATAATATCGGTTATGGAGAAAGCAGTGGGGAGGAAATCGAATAATCAAAATGGGATCTGTAGCAGCCTTTAAATAGGTGCTACTGGTGACTGTTTAATTTAAACTGAATAGGCACGAATTAGTTTTGCCTACCGGTTGGACTGCTCAACAGGCACGAACCCTCCAACCGTTCAGTAAAAAATAACGGTAATATTATTTTAAAAATTAAAAATTTTAAATTTCAAATTTCAAATTTTAATTAAATAAATTTTCTTAAAAAATATAAGAGTTGACCCACAACTTGCGACTTGCGAACCTCGGGCTCGGCCTGGCTGGTCGAATGGGCGGGTGGTGACGTGCGTGTGAGGTTTGGGTCGAACCCACCGTTGGATAAGTTCTTCCCCTTTCACAAAATTGAGTATCACCAAAGAGCACATTCCTTATATCACACTTACTTATATAAGGCACTCTCCCAATCCTCTTCCAACCAATGTGGGAAGTAAGCATGTTACCTTTATTTTGTCAACTTCAATTGTACACTTTTTGAGTTAATTCCTCATCCACCAATTTAATGATTTTGAATACCAAAAAACTCATGATTACTTTACTCATTGAGATAAACAAATTAGAATTTAAAATCATTTAAAAAGATTAATTCAATCCAAAAATATTTAGCTTTAAAGTTAGCTAAAAATCGTGTTCTAACTTTAATCAAAACCCACTTTTCCCAACATTAGCATGGATGAATCCATGAAGATAAATTATGTTAGTTTCAATGTCACTAATTTGGAGTTAAATTTTATTAAGAATTTCGATGATAGTGAAATTTCACCGTTACTGTGATATCATGGTATCCTACATCGAGAAGAGAGAGGGAATTTTTGGGCTAAAAGAAAAATTTTAGACCTTTATACAGTAACGAGACATTTTTCCAAGTAATAGAGGCCTAATAGAACTTCGCAGTTAAGCGTGCTTACACTGGAATAATGCAAAGATGGATGACTCACTGAAAAGAGTAAAATCGTGAGGACTTTTGCTCAAAGCGAACAATATTATTATTATGTGAAGGGTCCTGGTGCTACAATTATAAAGGAAATTCACAGTAATGTTAATTGTGATATTTAAATTAAAGAATGAATTAGTAGTAAAATTTTACTAAGAACATTTCGTGGAGAGTTTACTGTTTAAGCTCATAACTTCATAGAGAGTAACTTTAAAATAACTAAATATTTCTCTGATCTTTCACGCTTACCCAGCAATGCCCTGATAAAATAGATAACTGGACAAAGACCTAAAACTCTCTCTTGAGAAATTATTCTATTGTATAATTATTAGTGAATTAGCATTAGGAATGATAACCTGGGCTCACATATAATGTGTTTGATAAAGTGATAGATTTTGGAATATAATATTTAAATATAGCTTATATATCTTGAGATGGTAGGTATTATCGACATGTTTGATAGACTAAATCAAATATAGAATTGGATTATATATTTTATAAAATTATATATATTTTATTTGAATTCAACAAGTGGTAAGAAAGTTATGCATCAATTGAATAACTAATCTTATAAAATGTGAGATATATAATATTTAAGAGAATATAGTATTAATAATTCATCAATTATTAATCATATGAAACTACTTATCAAGTGTAATTATATATTCATTTATTATTAATTCTATCAATTAAATATGACTCATATATCTTGGGATATGTATTATTTTTATGTTTTATATTAGATTCATATTTTAAATTTATAATTTGTTAATAGTTATAAAATAAATCAAGAAAAAAATTAGTAGATTCCAACAAAACAATTTTAAAACGTTATGAGATTAAATTTTAAAAATACAATATGCTATTTGGGGTAAATAAAAAAATTTATTTTTATATTTTTAAAATTATACATATTATCTACCCATATCCATCTCTAAACAAACAAAATATATACTAATTCTCAATAATACATATTTAAAATTATATTTTTCGTATTTTATATTTATTTTTTATTTAAAAATATTTTATATCCGTTAATTTATATTCGAACAATACTCTCATTGGCAACGGTAGCGCCTCTGTGCCCAACCGCACTCAAAACTCTCTCACTTGGTAAACCCTTAGGTCGGAAGTCCGCTCAAAAACCCTTTCGAGGCCTCTTCGTCTTCTCTCAAGCATCACAGGTTCACAGAGGCGAGCTCAGACGAGGACGTCGACGTCTCAAATGTTAGATTTGTGGTCGTTATCGACATGGGCTCAGCTACAGCTTCCATTTCCCAAACTCTAGCGAAGAAGCTCCGCCGTGGGGCTGTCTTCGCCGCCGTCACTTCGTTTCTGGGAAAGTGGGCCCAACCTCCGCATCCTTCCTTCTCCAGCTCCGCCGCCTCCGCCATATCCTCTGCTTCAGATCCTCTTTCAACATCATCATCATCATCATCCTCTTCTCAACCTCAAGGTCCCCCCCCCCCTCTCTCAAGATTATCCACACAGAATGGTCCATTTTATGGTCTAAAATGGTCCATTTTAATGATTTGAGCTGTTCACTGTATTGTTCTTACGTGTAGATCATCCACACAAAAATCCAATTAAGAAAAAGTTGATCGAATATCCTTAGATATCGAAACAAAACGTGAAGTTCGTTCACCGATTAATTTTTTTTAAACACAAATCTGAATGATTAACACACTGAGAACAATGAATGATCTACACGTTGAGATTACACACTGATAACAATGAACCATGAACAATGAACAATGAACAATGAATGTTTAGACAATTACTGATCTTCGATTAATCTAATTCTATACACTAAGAACAATAAAATATAGGCATCGAATTTGGCCTATTTTGAACCCAAAATTGGTCTAATTAGACCGGTCGAAGAATGGAGGGAGAGAAGCTGCTCCCATGTGTATAGATGTTTGTGTCTTATGTTGCTCAATGACATCGTCTATCGATTGTATAATTTAAGGATTTTGAGATCTTAATATGAGATGGCTTTGTATCATCATCTTGTCACATGTATCAGAGAAACAGACAGGGTCGAGATGGTCAAAATTGCTCCTTTTTGTTCCCGGAGCCATCACGTTTGGTCTTGGAACTTGGCAACTCTTCAGAAGACAAGAAAAGGTGAACCTCCCTTTTTCTTATGCTCGGGAGCTCTCTCTCTCTCTCTCTCTCTCTCTCTCTCAACACATTTCCTGTATTGTTATTATCTTCCGAGGTGAATGAATTTCCCTAATTCGTATGCAGCACACCCATATACTCAGTTCCCCTTTTCACATAGTTCATTATAGTGTTGGCATGCTTTTAAGAATAAGACCATGATCTCATTGGGTAACCCTAATTTAAAGCTTGTTTTTTTGCTTAAACTAGTTTAAACCCGAATATGGTCTCACTTAGTGGCTGAAATCTTATTTGGCTTTAAGTGGCTTTAGCCATGATTTAATATTGCTTAAAGTTATAGTTTTTTTTGGGCATAATCTCATATTCAATATGGATCTTGTTTGATAGATCTCGACGAGTATGTTTTAAAAGTTCATTTTTTATAGAAAATTGATGTCTATAATAAAAGTTATGAACATTTTAAAAATGTATAAAAGTAGTTTAGTTAAAAAGTAAATAGGCCCAAAAGGCAATAAGCATGCTTTGCGTAATGAATCCATCTTGCTTTTTTGTGGTTTTAAGCCAAAACGCAATAAGCTGGTTTAAGCCTGATGCCAAATGAGGCCAATACCTTATGTCTACCAAGTAGGCTTTATCTAAGTTTAACAACGCTACTTATGCACCCCCACCTTCCCTCCTTTCTTCACTTTGATGTTCATTAAATTGGGATATGTAGTTTACAATGTGTGTGTTTCTACAGATTAAAATGCTTGAATATAGGCAGAAAAGACTGGATTTGGAACCAATTAGTGGCAACAACTTAGCTCCATTAAGTGACAACTTGGGTTCTCTAGAGTTCAGGAAGGTGGTATGTCATGGACAGTTTGATGAGAAGAAATCGGTTTATGTGGGCCCACGCTCCAGAAGCATCTCAGGAGTAACAGAGAATGGCTACTACCTCATTACTCCTCTTATTCCATTCCACAATAATCCAGAGAGGTAAGGATGGTTGTGGCATCATTGGTAATAGTCATGTAGCTAGATTTTATTTATTTGTTATGTTTTCGTTATCCTCATTCATCTTTTTTCAATGGCCTCTTTAGGTGGCTTCATGTCTTGCCTTCTATAGGCTTTAGCACAACATTTTATAACCACCATAAGTCACTGTATGTTTATACGTTTGATGTGTCGAGAGTTGTTAGAATTTAGAAATGCCCACTACAGTTAGCTCTTGCTTCTGCATTTGTCTATCACAACACCATATGGTAGTTAAATAATTAAATCTTAAATATCTAGTTCTATTGTAGAGGTGTAGTCATACTTAATCGCTTACAGTAGGGTCGGGAAAGGTAGCAGCCTGACCTCTACATTTTGTGGAGAGGCTAGTCAATAGTATTGGTGTCCATAACTATAACCTATTTGGAGACTGAAATGGAGGCAGTTTACCCTGCAAAGAGGAAATAAATCTAGGTGAACCAAGAACTGGTTTTCTATTTATCAATAAAGATTGCTTTTGTTATGTTTTTTGGTTTTTCAGTTAACGGAGGAACCCCCTCAAAGCAGGGCCCTTGAGACTTATTTCTGAGGGGTAAACCTCCGGATATCTGAAATCACTTGCAAACCATAGCATTTTAGTTATAGCATTCCAGCTAGAGTTGAATACAAGACCTCTGGGAGTACGGTTAGTCCCAGTGGCGACCTTAAACCACTGGGCTACTGTGGCAAGTTAGTGAAAGATTTATTTTGTTAACATTTATTAGTAAAGTAATTTTCTTTATTAGTAAAGTTGAGTTAAAAGAATTTGTTCGAAAGTTTTAAGCTAGTGTGTTGATTGGAGAAACCATATTTTAGGGGTGCCATTAGGAGCTAATTTCTAAGGAACTCTAGTGGAATTCCTAGAATCTCCTCTTCCTCGTCCTTTTATTCTTATCTACTCTTTGGTAACTGTTCACGAGTTGCCCTCGCAGCCACCTAACAATTTTAATTTCATCACTAAAATCTTTCCCTACAACTCCTAATAAACCCTGACCTATTCTTATAATCTTTCCCATATCACCATTCTAATTTCTCTGGCATGATTGCATCATTGTTTGATTCTTGGCCCTGTTAATGTGGAATAATCAAATTTTCATTAATTAAAGGTATTTGATTTTCAACATTTAGAATTGTTTGCAGCTCTCATCTTTTATAATGCCCCTATTTATTGGTAATTTATTTTTTCATTTTTTTGTATTGGAAGCTCCTGTGCCTTCTTTTCCAGGTAAGACTGCATACCCATACCCAACTGAGACTTGAATATTGCACATTTCTCTCGGGAGTGACAGAAAATACCAATCAAGCTAGCTATTGGCGGTTGAACCTTTGTTGCATGTAGTTTAATAAATTGTTGATTGATAAAACTTAAGAGCTGAAAAGTGAAAATTAAAAATTAGGTGTTGAAATCTGGTTGCTGAATTTTTTAAGTTGAAAAACTGTTTGATAAACATTTTAAGTATAGAATTAAAACGAGCTATTTGATATGTACAAAAAGCTAAAATGTGAAATCTATTAATTTATTTTTCTATTTCAACTTTTATATTGTGACGGTGAGGTGGTGACAATGGTGGCAGTACTAGTTGTGTTTGTGGTGGGGTAGAGTGGTGAAAGTTATGGTGAGGTTGTGGCGGTGGTGGTGGCGGTGGCAGTGGCGATGATGGTCTACATCAAGGGGGTAGTGGTAGTAATGATGCCATTGTGTCATAGGGTTAATGGTGTAGTTGCGATGGGGGTGGTAGTGGCGGTGGCAATGTTGATGGTGGTGGTTGAGGGAGAGGGATAATAGTGGTGGTTAAGTGTGGAGGGGTGGTGTGGTGGAGGGAGGGGTGGTGTAGTGGTGGCGTCAATTGTGGTGGTGGAATTGCATTGTTGGCTATTGTAGTGGTGGTGGTTTTGGTTTAGGTAATGATGGTAGAGGGATGTTGGTAGTGGCAGTGATTGTGAGGTGACGACGGTGTTGGTGGGTTGCTGGTGATGGGACAATTGTGGCGCTGGTGGATGAGTGGAGCTATAGTAGCTATGGCAGCGCGATAGTGGTGGTGAGATGCTGGGGTTAGACTGGTGAACGTCAATGCTTATGCCTTAGTAGTTATACTTATAAGTTCAGTCAGAATTAAGAAACTTGCTACTTGATTCCTCCCCTCCCCCCAAAAAAAAAAAAAACTTTTAGCTTACTTTTTAAGTAGCCACTTTAATTTTAAAATAATAAATAGTAGCTATCAAACGAACTTAATCACTTGCGTTCATTTTTTACTGTTGAATTGGGATATCCAACAACCCCTAAGGTTGACACTTGAAGGGGGCTTGAGTTATGGAGCTATAAGTCTGTAAAATTAATAAAATAAGATAGTTTTTAAAGGATCATAATGAAGCAAATAGGAAATTGACACAAGGGGATTCAGGTTAATCGTAACTCAACTAAGGAATATGCTGCTAATTTTTTTTTGAAGAATCAACACTTCAATTGTTCTAATATTGGTGTAAAAAATGCTCATGAATAAGAGAATTACTTTTATATGTTCTGAGACATTCTTGGGGTAAATGCATTAGATAGATTTTATGTAGCAATTTCTTTTTTCTTTTATAAGTAAACTTATGCTTCCAATTTGCATTAGTAACCATAAAGAAAATTCTACCCAGCAAAGCCTGAAGAACCAATGCTTTCTAGAGTCATTTAAAGATTTGGAATAACATACTAATACTTTATCAAATACAATGACTGAATTCATTAAAAGGATATCCATAGAAGTTTTTGGAGAGTTGAAGGAGAATACTCTATAAATAAGAATACATGGTGATGGAATGACGAGATCCAAGCCATAGTAAGTAAAGGAGGAATGCTTTAAAATGTGGTAAAATGATAGAAATGAGGACACTTTTAGGAGCTATAAACAAGCTTGTAAGGACGTTAAAAGAACCGTTAGACATTCTAAATTGAAAGTTTATGATAATTTTTATACTAGATTAGATAGTAAAAATGGAGAAAGGAAAACAAGGGACTTTACTCAAGTTAAATGTACAAAATGTGAGATTCAAGAGTGTTGGTGAAAGATGAGGAGATTAAGGAAAGATGGAAAACTTGTTTTGAGAAATTATTAAACGAAAATGTATAAAAAGATTCGAAAGAGATGAATTTGATAACTTAGATGAAACTAGAGAATATAAATTCTATCGCAGAATAAGAAAGTTAGAAGTAAAAACTGCAATGAAGAGAATGAAATTAGTAAGGCTTTAGGCTCTGATGGTATCCGTGCGGAAGTATAGAAATGCCTAAACGAAGTGAGAATGTCTTGGTTAACAAAATTATTTAATAAAATCATATTGACTAGGAAAATGCTCAAAGAGTGAAAAAAGAGTATTCTAGTACCTATATATAAAAATAAAGGAAGTATTCAAAATTGTAACAATTATAGAGCTATTAAGTTTATGAATCATGCGATGAAATTATGGGAAAGAGTGATTGAATATCGTCTATAGTTAACAACAACAGTATCACATAATCAACTTGGTTGCTTGGTAGATCAACTATGGAAGCAATCCATCTACTGAGAAGATTAATAGAAAGTATAGAGAAAAGAAAAGAGTTTTTCATATGGTTTTTAATTAACTTAGAAAATACATATGATAGAGTGCCTAGAGATATCATATGGTGAGTCTTGGAGAGAAAATAAGTGATAAATGGTATGTTGATGTGATAAGAGACGTATGATGGATCTGTCACGACAATTAGATCATTAGCATGAGAAACAAGTGAATTTTCGATTATAATAGGATTACATTGAAGACTGGTTTTGAATCATTATCTTTTTGCCTTAATTATGGATGAACTGACTAGACATATTCAGGATAACGTTCCATGATATATGTTGTTTACCGATGATATTATCTTAGTAGATGAGACTTTGAGTGGAGTTAATGCTAAGTTAGAAATGTGGAGAGAAACTTTGGAGTCAAAAGGATTTCAAGTAAGTAGGGAAAAAACGAAGTTAAGAGATACTTAAAAGTGGATATTTTTGTTATTTAGATTCGATTATTAGCAAAGATAGAGAGATTGAAAATGATGTAACTCATAGAATCAAAATTGGTTTGCTCAAGTGGAAGGATGCTTTTGGCGTTTTATGTGATCGACGGACCCTACAAGATTAAAAAGAAGTTTTATTGAACAATTATTAGACCAGCGATTCTATATAAGATAGAATGTTGAATTGCTAAAAAATATCACATAAATAAGATGAGTGTTGCTGAAATGAGAATAAGGTAGATGCGTGGTAAGATTAGAAAAGATAAAATTAGAAATGAAAATATTCGTGAAATGATAGGGGTTGCACCAATTGAGGATAAGTTGAAAAAAAATAGATTAAGGTGGTTTGGAGTTTGGACATATATAACGTAGACTAGTTGATGTAACAGTAAAGAAAAGTGACTTGATTATGGGCAATGGAAACACTAGGGGGAGAGATAGACCTAAATTTACATGGGATGTTGTATTAAGAGATGATATGAATTTTATTAAAAGTAACCAAAGATACGGCCCCTTAACAGAGCATAATGATATCAATAGATTCATGGAGCCGACTTCAATTGATTGAGACAAATGCTTATTTTGGTTTGGTTTGGTTTGGAAACCAATATGCTCGCAAACAAGAGAAATTAAGACTCAATTTTTTGGATTTGATGCATTACAGGGACATCAAAATGGCTGATAGTTGACAGCAATTTTGGCATTTTGACTACAGCTAATGTCACTGATGGAAAAAGAAATGTAAGACTGTCCAAATTGTTTAAGCCACTTGCCATTTTTCTGTTTCAGAAATATATAGTTTCTGGTGGTTTAGCTTGATCACTGTCTTTACTTGAGCCCTCCTCAGCACATCACTGGCCAAGTCCACATTATTTAGGTTATGCTTTGTCAAAACTTCCAATTAAGTGCTAGTTCTTTCTTGAAATGTCCAAGGTGGATTTTCGGTGCATTCTGACTAATCGTGCAAACTAACTCCCATTTTACTATGTGAGAGTGCAATTTGAAGTAAAAATATGTTGATGTGACATATTGGATGTGTTTCAATTACACTACAGATTCTTTTGAATTATAGAGCAGTGCCCAGGTGAGCGTCTGATATCCTAGAGAAATTGTTTTGTACTGGTTTATTTTTGTATGTGCTTTTCTGGAATTTTGGTGAACACTAAAATGGTGGCCGTTTTGGGATTAATTAGCAATGAATTTAGTGAGTTCACAGTCTTTTGCATCTTTTATCTAAAAATACATTGAAAAAATTTCAGTCTTCAGTTGCCTATTCTAGTCAATAGAGGATGGGTCCCACGCAGTTGGAGAGATAAGTCTGTTGAAGTTTCACAGAATGATGAACGACTGGCAACTATAGAATCCTCCTCTGCACAAGAAAATGAAAGAAGTTCCTGGAGGAGGTTTTGGTCTAAGAAGCCTAAAATTAACGAGGTTATTTATTTCATTGTAGATTTCTTGGCTAATGTTGTTTGTAAAGGTGATGTAACTTTGATACCTTGCAACCTACAGGAGCAAGTTCCTCCTGTTACACCAGTAGAAGTTGTCGGAGTAGTTCGTGGAAGTGAGAAGCCTAGTATATTTGTTCCTGCAAATGATCCCAGTGCCCCTCAGTGGTTCTATGTTGATGTCCCTGCAATTGCTCGTGCATGTGCACTTCCTGAGAATACTATCTACATTGAAGACACCAATGAAAATGTCAATCCCGCTAATCCTTACCCCGTTCCCAAGGATTCCAACATGTTGATTCGAAGTTCAGTAATGCCACAAGATCATCTAAACTATTCATTGACATGGTATGCATGTTGCCTCAGTTAGTATTTATACTTCTTCGGCGTTAATCCTGTTTTCCTGGTATGATGCATGGCTTGATGTCTTGTTTAGGCTTATTATTATGGATGCTCCAAGTATGGAAGGAGACATATCTTGTGATAACTTCCATAATGAATTTTGTCTTTAAGTAGGTCAACAGTCAACACATGTTAAGGCTTGTTAAAGAAACAGAGAGAATCTATCTTAACGAGACCTGCTATATATCCTTGCTTTATGGTTACATTCTTACAGATATAATTAAGTAGTGCCAATATGGGGAAAAAATTGGCAGAGGTACATGCATAGTTTTGTTGGTTTTATGATGGATCATCTTCTTCGGTCATTTTGTGCTTGTAGACGGTCAAGTGCTGACAAATTAATCCTCCATCAGCACTTAACATATTCATTAGCTAGATTTACCTTTGCCATGTTTTTCTTTTGACCTTCCTCTATTCCACAAGGAAAGGTCATCCAGGTTGTGGCTTATATTTCTTGGCTGTTTTAGCATCTCACGTAGAAAATTTTCTTTTATTCTCTTTTATTTTTATTTTTAATTTTTATACAAAGTAAGAATATATTGGAAAAGCGTTAGGGGTAGCTGGAGCCAAGTTTTTTGCCTAGAGGAGGCAAAAATCTAAAATCATATACAATAGGTATAAGTGTTACTAAAAACAATTATATATTTTGATAATATATAATTTTGATTTACAAGCATATTGTCAGATAAATAGAGATTCACAAAATTCAAATTCTCAAAATCACAAAAATATACATTCAAATTTACAAAAATCAAATAAGATTCACCAAAATATAGAATCATATTGTATATCAAAATACAATATACAATTAGATTGTCTATCAAAACCCATTGCACAATCAAATTCAATCTAGATGTTCGATTAATTCATGTTGCATATTAGAAAAAACACAATAATTTGACGATTTTCGTGTTTGTTTTACATTCTTTTGGATTCATGATTGCTTATTGAGATTCGTATTTTACAGCTTTGTGTGCAAATTCTTAGCTTGCTAAGTTTTATGAATTTGGGGAAAAAATAACATATCAAAGACAAAGACCAATCAATTGAATTAAATCCATGGACAATTGAGCTTGAAATTGCTATATATCCTTACTATATGGTTACACTCTTACATAAATAATTAAGTAGTGCCAAATAATTTAAGATCACTAGTCAATGTTGTGTATGGGGGAAAAATTGGCAGAGGTCCATGTATAGTTGTGTTGGTTTTTGTGATGCCAAATAGTTTAAGATCACTGGTCATGTTGTGTATGGCGAAAAGTTGAGGGGGCCATGTATAGTTGTGTTGGTTTTATGATGCATCATCTTCTTAGGTCATTTTGTGCTTATGGATGGTCAAGTGCTGACTAATTAATCCTCCATCAGCACTTAACATATTCATAAGCTAGATTTACCTTTGCCACTTTTTTCTTTTAACCTTCCTCTATTCCATGAGGAAAGGTCATCCAGGTTGTGGCTCATATTTCTTTGCTGTTTTCAGCATTTTACTTGGAAATTTTTCTTTGCCATGTTTGGAGTGGCGGACAAGGTCGTCGGATTGGACTATTAGTCCCAAGCATACCATTAATCCCATGTTTGGATTTCTAAAAATGCATCTGGACTATTTGTCTGGTTGGACTGGTTATCTCACAAATAAGGGATAACTAAGTAAGACGGTGGGGGGTAAGGATTATTAGTCATGGGATTAGGATTAAATAGAAATTGACATTTTTACCCTCAACAATGAGCAACCAGAAGCCCTAATCAACCCGTTCCACATTTCATCTTGACGAAGCAATGGCGGAACAAACGAAAAAGGTGCCGTCAGAAGTGTTTAATCAATTGTGACCGTCCTCTAGTTTCGATTTGTGCCATCGAACGTCGGTACACTGACAACGCTCTTCTAACGACGTTACTCAAACAAAGCTACTCCGACAACGCTATTGCGGTGATCCAACATTAAACCTAGAACTTCGCCGTCATCAGTTGCTCACAAACCAGTAAAGGGAAGCATTTATTTGGTCTCCGTTGGTTTCTATATCCATGAAGAATAAATCAACTACATAATTCAAGAATTGGGGTTCAGAAAAAAGATAGCAATCAACCCAAGATTAAGATGACACAGCTACACAGTACACAAGTTGGCTGTTGATAAAATTTTTAACCAAATATAGGTGTGTTTTATGATATCCCCACCCAAGAGCATTTTTGTCAGAACATTATCATTCTTATCTAATCCTTCTTCAAAACAAACAAAGGATTTGACTAAAGGCATTGGATAAGTATTTATCCTATGGAGCAAACAAACACAACACTATTCAAAAGTATGGACTATTAATTTGAAAGATTTGATATTCTAAGACAATTAGTCCTGGGAATATTAATCCGAGCTAATTCAGTCCGTGACTCCAAACATGGCGTATTCTCTTTTATTTCTTTTATTTTTTTACACAAAGTAAGAATATATTAGAAAAAACATTAGGGGTAGGGGTAGAGCCAAGTTTTATGCTTAGGAGGCAAAAATTTAAAATCATACGCAATAGGTAGGAGTGTTACTATAAAAGCTTACACACGTTGATAGTATATAATTTTGATTTACAAGCATATTATCAGATTCATAGAGATTCACAAAATTCAAATTCACAAAACACAAAAATATTCGATGAAATTCACAAAAATATACAATCAAATTCACAAAAAATAAAATAAAATTTAAATAAATATACAATCAGATTGTATATCAAATACAATATACAATCAAATTGTATCAAAATACAATATACAAGTAGATTGTACATCAAAACTCAATCAACAATCAAATTCAATCTAGATGCACAATCAATTTATGTTGACATATTACAAAAAAAAAACCACTAATAATTTGATGATTCTTGTTTGCTTTACATTTTTGAGATTAATGATAGGTTATTTAGATTCATGTTTTACATCTTTGTGTGCAAATTCTCACATTGCTAAGTTTCATGAATTTGGGGGCAACAGGCTTATCAGATACAGAGACCAATGAATTGAATTAAATTTACGGATTGAGCTTGAATTTGCTATATATCCTTGCTATATAGTATAGTCTTACATATATAATTAAGTAGTGTCAAATTGTTTAAGATCATTGGTTAATGTTATGTATGTGGGCAAAAAATGGCAATAATTGTGTTGGTTATGGTGATGCCAAATAGTTTAATTTCATTATACAATGTTGTGTATTGGGGAAAAATTGGTAGTGGTCCATGTATAGTTGTGTTGGTTTTATGATGGATAATCTTCTTAGGTCATTTTGTGCTTATGGACGGTCAAGTGCAGATTAATTAATCCTCCATCAGCACTTAACATAATCATAAGCTAGATTTACCTTTGCCACTTTTTCTTTTGACCTTCCTCTATTCCATAAGGTAAGGTCATTCGCGTCGTGGCTTACATTTCTTGGCATTTTTCAGCATCTTACTTGGCATTTTTTTCCTTCTATTTTTATTTATATTTTTTTTATACGAAGTAAGACTATATTAGAAAAGCATTAGGGGGATGCCAACCCAGTAAATGCCTAACAATAGGGGTGTAAAAATGGTCCACGGCCTGTGGGCGGCCCGACCCAAGACTTGTTACTACGGAGCCTAAGCCCGGCTCGAGAAAAGCTCGAGCCCGAATTCCCTAGGACCGGGTGTGGGCTGTCCCCTGGAGCCCGCGGGCTGGCCTGAGGTCCGAATAATTTATAAAATATAAAATTTATATTTTTAAATAGTAGCTTATAAATAGTTTATGACTTATAATAATAATAATTTATAAGTTATAAATTATAAAAAATTTATAAATAGTTTATAACTTATAATTTATAACTTATAATAAATTTACAATAAACTATAAAGTTATAGTTTATAAGTTTATAACGTATAATAAACTTTAAATAGTAACTTATAAATAGTTTATAACTTATAATAATAATTTTTAACTTTTAACTAATGTAGTAAACTAATAAATAATTTATAACTAAAGTAGTAAACTAATAAATAATTTATAACTAAAGTAATAAACTAATAAATAATTTATAAATGAAATGCAATTCAAAAAACAAAAAAAATTGAAAAGCCTGCCCGAGCTCGAGCCTGAGCCTGAGCCCGTATGCCCTAGGACTGGGCCTGGGTCTACCCCTCCCAAAAAAGCACTGCTTGGCTCAACCCAAATTTTGGCAGGAGCCCGCTGGCCTTGGGCTGGACTTGGCTCGCCCGAGCTACTACCGGGCCGGGTCGGGCCATGTTTACACCCCTACCTAACAAATTAAGTCAAAATACCCTACCCCTAAACATAAAAACATTTATACTCTTACATCTCAAAAGACTTCACCAAATCCATAACTTGCTCAAGGTTAGGATTCACCCTCTTTGAGGTTTAACTTTACAACATGGCGAGAAAGGAACTCTTCAACTTATCTTATCTGCCAATCTTTCACACCAAATGTTTCCTTGGGTCATGCTAAAAGGATGGCATACTTCGGTTTTAGACGAATATTGAAAGTAATGTAACGATAATTTATTTTTCACAATTTCATGAATTGTCCTTGTGTGTTTTCTCTACTGGAAACAAAGCTTACACTCATTCACATTGGTTCATCCAGCTGGGCCTTTTGCTCAGATATCAATAATAACTTACCTTGCGTTAGTAGAGTGAGGAGTGATCTAAATTCAGTTGTATGTACCTTACAAATATCCAGCAAAGTCTAAAATTAGACTGGATAGCAAGCAGCTATGCGCTTAAAACATGGGCAGTCTCTCCATGATGTGTTGTTTAAAAAGGTAAAAAACACTCCAAAGCCTAAAATATGTACTAATATCTCTTAGGAGAATGCTATTACAGTACTCTTCATGCATTTGAGCTGCATTTTTTTATTATATTGGAAATGGTAGGTGTCACACTTGTAGTCATTGAGGATAAATTGAGAGAAAATAGACTAAGATAGTTTGGATACATACAATGTAGCCCAGTAGTGTATAGAAAAGAATAAAGTGACAAGATCACTGCAAATGAAAATATCATGGGGAGAGAAAGAAAATGAGCTTATTGAATCTAACTAAACATATATAGCTCTTGACAGAGCTGAATGACAAAAAAGTGATTGTCTTATTTTTTTTAATATTATTATTTAGTTCTCCAAGTGGTATTACATCTCTTTAATCATGTCATTGTGGCATTTAAATGTAGGTTTTCTCACACATTTTTATTAATGAGAACTCAAGAAATATTGATTAAGTTTTGCCTTAAGAGTAGTAGAGGGGCAAATATTTTTTGGAAGAGCGTTTGGAAGGTGAGAGCACCTATGAAGGTGGCATTCTTTGCTTGGGTTATTGCACAAGAGGATATATTATTGACTATTGATAATTTAATTAGTAGTTAGATGTTAACAAACTAGTGTTGTTTATGTAAAGAGGGAGAATCTACTTCTCATTTACTTAGTCATTGCGAATTCATCAAGGAGTTGTGGAACTTTGTTTTGTTGCTTTTCGGCATGCACTGGTTGACTGGGTCTCTGAGAGGAAGGTCAGTTGGATTTTGTAGAGTTGGAAAGGTTCCCAGGATTCCGAGGAGTCGGAGGAGGGTGTGGGCGTTGATTCTTCTGTGCCCCTTGTGGTTGATTTGGTTGGAGAAGGAACATGAGAACTTTTAATTGGTTAGAGTCAATGTTGCATAGCCTAAAGGGCGTCCTCCTTTTTAATTTGTATAGCTATTTGATCACGGGGCACTTTCAGTCTGTGAAACGATTGACTTCATAGAATTGTTGTCTCTTTGATTTTTGTAGGGTTTTTGCAGGCTTTCCCTTTTTTTTGTTGTAGGAGTTTTTTTGGTCTTTCTCCCTTTTTGTACGAGGATATTACCCATTTCTTTGGGTGGCATGCCCTTTTATAAAGTTTCTTTTACTTATCAAAAAAAGAAAAAAAAAAGAAGAAACATTGTTGTAGTTGCTGACCTGTAAGTATTTTATAAATGCAATTTATTTGAGGCTATCACCATCACTGCTTCGTCTAAAGGTCTTTTTGCTTTATGATTAATATGGTCTTGCTCACCCAAGGGTGAGATTCTTTCTTAAGTTGGTGCAATGCTTTCTCGATTTATTGATTTTTATGCGTGGTGGTGGCAATGTTTACCATAACCCATTAACTAGCCCAACCTTGCCAGTGTAAATGAAGTATTTAGAAATTGGGGCAAAGCGAGTCATCACCCACTTATGCACTTATGCCTACCTACCTATTCAAAATAATTCCTAAAGGGGTAACTACTAACTTACCCAATAATTACCCAGCAATATTATGTTACCCGACAACATATTGTGTTACCTGACAACATTAAGCTTCTTGAGATTGTCGATGGAGGCAGAAACAATGGGTTTTGAATGGAGGAAATCTTCTTGTTCCTTCCGAATGGGCTTTTTTGGGTGATGGACTCTTCTATTTGGAGGATGCTGTTGTACTTATTACTGACGGCATCGAGGTGCCTGTTGAACAGTCTGAGCATTGGTCTATTAGTGGTGTCTGAGGCTGCCATTGCGGGCTTTTTGATTCAGTCAGTTTGATAGAGAGGAAGGGTGGCTGTTGTGCTGCTGTAACAGAGTCAGTGGTGGATGTAGTGGCAAAAGGGAGGCTTTTGGAGGTCTTGTGGAGTTGTCGAGAAAGGGACAGAGTAGAGGGAGATGAAGCGGCAGGTGGGATTTGAGAGAGGGAGTGAGAGGAGTTAATTGACTTTTGGTTTTATCCATGAAGTGGCTCATATAAAAACCATATATAATTGTGTAATTGGGTTGTTAAGTAGGTATTGGGTCTGCCCAAATTTGATTTGCTTGGGTGTGTTAAGGCGGAGCGAATCCGGAAAGATTGCCTCAGTTCGAATTATTCTCTGCAACTCTGTAACTCGGGAACATGAAGTTGGAATCGCTAGTATTCGCGGATCAGCATGCTGCAGTGAATATATAAAAATCACCCACTTCTGCTCTAGAATACGCTGGGATTGTTCGATGGCAAGTTGAAATGGTATACTCCCTCACTATCAAGGATTTCAACCCCTTTGCCAACCCGTCTCACCATGCAACTACCCCAAAACTGCCCAAGGACCCTAACACCCTCTGTGAAGGCAAATCCCACCTCCACACCACAATGTCTCCACAAACCTGGGTCCACCATCGAACCCCTTCTTCGGCCATTTCGAAAACTCTGCTGCTTGAAGGTATTACCCCTTCACCTCAATAAATCTTCCCACACGTCCTGCATCAAAAGCCCGAAGAACCTAGGCAAGCCCTTCCCAACCATTACCTTACCCAGACTCAAAGATACAAAGGATCTCCCTTTGCAACAAGCCAGATGCCCTCACCTCCAAAAAGCATCTGCCATTGTTCACTAAGCTATGGCACTACTAATCTTGACTTACCTTGATGTGGCCGTTATCACACAAAAAATAATTATTTAAAGCCTAAGTAAAAACTACTATTCTGTAAAATAGTGGTTAAAACTAGATATTGTTCCAATGGGGACAAGAAGGCTGAGTTACATGACTTTATAATTAAAAATCCAATTCGAGTTATGAAAAAGGGTTTTGATGTTTGATTGGTTGAAGTTTGGAAAAGAATTAATGAAAAGCAATAATCAAAGATTTGATTCGAAGAAAAAGGGAAACCCTAAGGTTTTGAATCTGCCATTGCCAAATAGTTCAGATCTGTTAAAATGCAATTACTTTCTCACGATTCTATGTAAACCCGTTCTAGCTACATTCTCGAACCGAGTTACTAAGAAGGGTATTCGATTGAAAACCTGACATAGCCTATCTTTGACTAGCTTGTATCATTCATTATGAACTCGACACGATTTGTTCTATTGTAGAATAGTCTATCTCACGTCTTTAATCAAATACGGTGGTACGAAAAGTAGTTGTATAGCATCGCAATCACAATCACAGAAAGTAAAAACGAAAACTAGATTAATCATGAAAAGTTCATTGATTAAAACTCAACGTCCAAAAGTCATACAACCAGTTGAATCTATTAATGAAAGACAACAAAAACTTTAACAAAGTATGAATATCCAATTAGGGTTTCATCGAACCCTAGGACAAAAGAAGTTAGCCACTCATGTTGCGGTGATGCTCTCGAAGGTTAGAAGATGACTCTGTCCCGATCCCTTGCCTTTCGTGTTCTTGCTTTGATTCCTTTAATATTTGATGCCTTCTTTTGTCATGTTTTTACCTTTTTATACACTTCCGTCTGACCTAATTTTAAAATTTCGCTACTTCAAACCTCTGCAAACTGACCGAACACCCGTCCAGATGCCAAACTCTCTGGGCAAAACCACCCGGACGCCTGCCCAAATGGAAACATTTTGGTGGAAATGGTATAGATGCCCGTCCTGATAAAAATGGCCAGTGACCACTTTTTGCTATTTTCTTTTGATTTTATGCCATTTTTCTCCATTTCATCTCTTCTAATGCTAACTTTGTAAAAACTACCAGAAACATATTAAGAACACAAATACGGGACTTCACGAGTGTAAATTAAGGGCTTAAGTTGAACATTTAAGAACCTATCATGCCTCCGAATCTTCGACAACTTTGAGCCAACCATGAGTCCTTGAAACCAATTAACGACATTTAACATTGAAGATCAACGAGATAAGCCAACCACCCATGTAACAAGCCGGAAAAAAATAATAAAAAAATAAAATAAAAATAAAAATAAATAAATAAATAAAATTAGATAAAATACTGTTATTTGAATGGAGCTGGGATTGCAACCGACGAGCAAAGGGGGATTAATATCCCCTTATTTGGACTGTCAGTATTCATTGAATCGACGAATCGACTCCCTTAATTTGTAGATTCAATATTTGATTGGGGCTGGGACGAGTATAAATTGGAGGGCTTTGAGAGGTTTTCGGCACAAGAGAAAAGAAAAAGAAAAAAAAAAGAAAAAAAGGAGAGAAAGAAAAAGAGAGAAAGGAGAGTTACCGTCAGCCGCTCGCCTCGCCGACCACCACCACCGAAGCTGTCAATCTCACCGCCAACCACCATCGGCGACGCCCTCAACGACCTCGCCGACCATCACCGCCGCTGCCAACAAGCCCCAACGCCGCTAGTTCGTCCTTCAATCCCTATTTCGGTTCGGTACTCTCTCTCCCCGTTTTCTTCTCTGCAATTTCTAATTTGATTTGGTTAAGTGATGTTTGGATTAGGCCTTGTTTTGCTAGATTTTTTATTATTGTTATTGACAAATTAGTAAACGAGATTTTATGAATAAAATAGAATGATTAAGTTTTATTTAGTTAACAAATTTTGAAAAGAAATATTCAATTATTTTAAGAAATTAAATCAAGATAAAAGATTTTACAAAAACTTAATGGATTTTTGGAATTAACAAAATTATCTAAGTTAAAAAGGAAGTAAATAAATAAAAAAATGTATTTTTTTATAGATTTTGAGTTAAAAATTAAAATAAGTTAAATTGTAAAATCTTTTCCTAAATTAAAATTAAATCTAAAGAAAAACTTATCAAAACAAATAAATAAAATTTTAATAACAGTTTTTATGACAAGATTAAAAAGCAAGTAAATTAAGTGGCTAAAATATTTTACATTTGTTATTTTAGATTGGGAGTTTTGAAGGAATCGCAAATAAAATTTTGCCAATCAGGTGAGTTCTTTTGATATCTGAGTTAGTTTTTATTTCACGTGGTTATTGAAAATGATAATGAATGGAATGAATATGAAAGAATAATGGGTTAAACGGTGTTCTGACCGCTGAGGGACGTTAAGCGTATCAACGAGGCGAGGAAATAAGGGTAGGGTCACGGCCAGGTGACTTAAGGAATGATCATGTCCACTGTATTAAGTGTGGGGTCGCTCCCTACTGAATTCTAACAAACCGTTTGATATATATTATTATGACATTGTGAATAATTAATAATTCAAATATTGTTGAACTCATAGGTGACACTTGAAGGTGAGAAGAATTCAGTGTTGAAGAATAAGAAGTTTAAGTTGTTTCATTTTTCATACATGTAATTGTCTTACCTTGTATTTTTAATAAGTTTTATTGAACTTTGATTTCATAGTTTAATGCTTTGAGAATATGTCAAATGAAAATGTCTTTAATAAGAGTCTTTTTATATTCGGATGTGTTTCATGAGTTTTATACATTACATGATTATGAGACAAGATGTTGAAAGAAAATTAAGGAATTTAAAAAGGCCTCTGGTGGGCTTTGACTCACTGGCAGGTCCCGGACGCCATATTTTAAAATGGGTCGTAACATAAGTGGTATCATAGTATGGTTTTAAAATTTTCAAACCCTAGAGCATAGGAAATGTGTCTTTTCAAGTCCAGTTTTAAATTCTATGTGTATTACCCTAATTTCTTACTTGTCTTAGAAAATGGCTAATACTCATAGAACGGACGGGGAGGGGAACTTAGGCGAATTCATGACACAAGTAAACACCCAACTGGAAGAAATGCGGCAGATGATACGCGATCTAGCTCACGCTAGACAACCGCAAGACCCTATGCCCCCTAGAGCCTACATCCCACCGCCAGTTGAGGCTCAGGGCTGCGACCCGGCATTGCACCAAAACCATGTTAATAGTCCCAGCATGAGGGAGTTCTTGAAAATGAAGCCACCATCCTTCAGGGGAGAACTGGACCCCATTAGAGCACGAATGGATCGCGTCCATGGAAAAGATCTTCGGAGTGTTACCCTGTACGGAAGCACAGAAGGTGACGTTGGCCGCGTATCAGCTAGAAGGTGAAGCCCAACGTTGGTGGAACTTGAAGAAGCAAGGCGAGCTTGAGATGGAGTGAGAACAGTTCTTGGAGTATTTCTGGGAAAGGTACTAGCAACTCGAGCAGAAAGGAAGTATGATGGTCGCTGAGTATGAAGCCGAGTTCATAAACCTGGCCGAGTATGCCCCACATATGATTCACACTGAACATATGAAGACACGAAAGTTCGAGGATGGATTACGGCCAGAGATCAGGAGGATGATCCGCCCATTACGACTGCCAACGTATGCCTACGTGGTAGACAGAGCCATGATGGTGGAGCAGGAGAACAATGAAAGTCGCAAAATCTTCGAGAATCAGAAGCGTCATGCTGGAGGATCGGGAAATTCAGGAGGTGGAAATGCAAAGAAACACAACGTGGGAGCTATGAATCAGAGGACTCCTTGCGCAACGTGTGGAAAGATGCACTCGGGAGTTTGCCGGAGGATGACCAACAAATGCTTCTATTGTGGTGTTGAGGATCACATCAAGGTAAATTGTTCGAAGCTCGCAGCTAATAATAACAACAAAGGGAGCACAAACCAAGCGACTATTAACGCCGGAAGACCACCCTATGAAGGCCGGAAAAATGACAACAACCAAAGGCAGGGGAGGATGTTTGCTTTGGTGCATGGAGATCCCCAGAACACAGAAGAAGTCGTTGCAGGTAACTTGCTAGTGCGCTCTACACCTGCTTATGTATTATTTGATTCTGGGTCAACACAGTCCTTCGTGTCATCCAAATTTGCCAAGAATTTAGTGGGAACGCCAGAACCTCTAGGTTATGAACTGCTGGTGTCTCAGCCTATGGGCAAAGGAATAATTTGTTCCTCTGTCTATAGGGATTGTGACATAGCCTTCAAGGACATCAAATTGACAGCAGATTCAATCCCCATCAAAATAGGGCATTTTGATGTCATTCTTGGCATGGACTGGCTTGCTTCCCATCGTGCTGTTATTGATTGCACATCGAAATGTGTAAATGTTCAAATCCCTTACGGAGATTACTGTTTTGTGGGGCAGAGTTTCTTCATGTTAGAAGAGAAAGAAAAGAATATGGGAAAGCGTGTATCTCATTGTGAGCTTACACACGTATTTATTAAACAAATAAGAGCCAACAATAGATACTGTGGGCATCCCCACAGGCTATTATTAATACTTAATATCTTAATACTAAATATATATTAACACCTCTCCTCAAGTTGAAGTATAGATATCAATCATGCTCAACTTGTTACAGATATATTGAACCCGGGGCCCGGACAGTGCCTTAGTAAACACGTCAGCCAACTGTTCACCAGAACGAACAAAGCCAAAATCGATAGTGCCGTTCTTATACTCGTGGCGGATAAAATGACAGTCGGTCTCGATGTGCTTAGTCCGCTTATGAAACACTGGATTAGTAGCAATGTAGACAGCAAACTTATTGTCACACCACAACTTGGTAGGACTAATAGGCAGTTCGTCTAATTCAGTGAGAAGTTGTCGAACCCACATGATTTCGGACGTTGCCAGAGCCATAGACCTGTATTCCGCCTCAGCACTAGATCTCGACGCCACATCTTGCTTCTTGCTTTTCCACGAAACCAGGTTCCCACCAACAAAGATTGAGAACCCTGATGTGAACCTCCTATAAATTGGGCATCTTGCCCAGTCTGCATCAGAATAACCCTCGGTACGAAAATGATCCCAATCACAAAACTGTAGACCCTTCCCCGGGTTAGAATGGAGGTATCGTAGGATACGAACCACTGCATTCCAATGAGGAACGCGGGGATCAGACATAAACTGACTCACAATGCTGACAGAATAAGCAATATCTGGTCTAGTCATGGTGGTCAAATAATTAAGTTTTTCCACCATTCTGCAATACCTATCAGGGTGAGGAAACACATCACCGTCACCGGGAAGAAGCTTCACACTCGGATTCATCGGGGACTCCACACTTTTTGCATTCAGCAGGCCGGCATCGCGCAAAATATCAATCACATATTTTCTCTGAGAAATAAAAGTTCCATGCTTACCTTTGGCCACCTCGACTCCCAGAAAATGCCGCAAGTGCCCGAGATCTTTAGTCTGAAATTGTGTCTGCAGAAAGGCTTTCAGGCTACTAATCGTAACACGGTTATCACCAGTGATGACAATATCATCAACATATACGACGAGAAGAATACAGCCGGAGGCTGTTCGACGAAAGAACACGGTATGATCTTTGCCCGACTGCCGCAGACCAAACTGTTGCACCACCGTGCCAAACCTCCCAAATCAGGCCCGATGAGATTGTTTTAAACCATACAAAGAGCGACGAATGCGACATACCAGATCAGACGCCCCCTGAGCAACAAAATCGGGAGGTTGCTCCATATAGACTTCCTCTTGAAGATCGCCATGTAGGAAGGCATTCTTGACATCCAACTGATAAAGCGGTCAATTCCGAGTGGCAGCGAGAGAAAGAAAAAGGCGAATGGAAGTCATTTTGAAAACAGGAGAGAAAGTCTTAAAGAAGTCAACACCATAAGTTTGAGCATAACCTTTTGCAACAAGGCATTCTTTCAAGTGAGCCAAAGAGCCATCAGGATTCACCTTCACAGTGTAAACCCACTTGCAGCCAACTGTCTGCTTCCCGGCAGGAAAAGAAATAAGATCCCACGTGCCATTATTATCCAGGGCAGTCATTTCCTCCAACATAGTAGAACGCCAACCAGGATGGGAGAGAGCCTCTGAAACACTACCAGGAACAGTAGTAGTATCAACTGTAGAAATAAAAGTACGTAAAGAAGCTGACAAGCCCTTATAGAAGTTAACATACCAGGGGTGATCCCGACAGAGACAATAAGGTCGGCGGGCAGCAATAGAAGGCTCACTTACCGGCGGATCAACCGACCAGAGAACTGGCTCAGTAGGAGGCGGATCACGGTAGGGCGAAGCTGCAGGAGGTGGCACCGGGAGCGGCTCAGAAGGGGAGGCAGGAGTATCCGTTGTAATCCGAGAGACCAAAAAATCGGCAGACAAAGGGGAGGGAGGTGATTGACGACCCGAAGGTGGAACATGAGAAGGAGAATAGAATGGAGTCGACTCCAGGAAGGTAACATCCCAAGACAACAAAATGACGAAGTGCAGGACAGTAACACCGATACCCCTTCTGGTGTTGAGGGTAGCCAAGAAACACACATTTGAGGGCACGAGCATCAAGTTTAGTGACCTGTGGCCTAGTGTCACGCACATAGCATATGCAACCAAAGATTTTAAGAGGCAAGGAGTGCCCAGGTAACATAGGAGCTAACACAGACATCGGGGAAATACCACCCAAGACAGTAGACGACATGCGATTAATATGATAACAAGCTGTAAGAATAGCCTCACTCCAAAAATATGAGGAACATGCATATGACATAGGAGAGCACTGGCAGTTTCCAAAATATGTCTATTTTTTCGCTCAGCCACACCCCATTTTGTTCGGGAGTATCAGGACATGACGTTTGATGGGAAATGCCGTGACTCACTAGAAACTCCCTCATGGCAGTATACAGATACTCTCCCCCATTATCACTACGTAAGATCCTAACACAGGTACTAAATTGAGTTTGCACAGTCTTACAAAATTGAGTAAACACAGATAAAATCTCAGATTTATTTTTCATTAAATAGAGAAAAGTAACATGAGAGTGATTATCGACAAAACTTACAAAATAACGAAAACCAAATAAGGAGGTAACCGGGCTAGGTCCCCAGACATCAGAGTGGACTAACTGAAAGGGAGCAGCTCTTTTATTGACTCGAGACTTGAAAGACACGCAGGTGCTTGGCAAAATGACACAACTCACACTTAATACCAGACACAAACTTTAAATTAGGGTAAAGAATTTTAAGACTAGACAAACTAGGGTGCCTAAGACGGCAATGGATATCAAGGGTAAAAGAAGACAAGACAGAGTACGCCTGAGCAGGAGCAGCATCTAGCAGGTACAACCCCCTTGAGACCCGTCCTTTACTGTTAATCCTCTTCGTCGTAAGATCCTGAAAAATAGAAGAATGAGGGAAAAATGTCACGGAGCAACTCAAATCAGTGGTAATCTGACTGATAGATAATAGATTGAAGGGATTATCAGGAGTATGCAAGACATTGTATAAAGAAAAGCAGGAGTTGGTGTCGCAACACCACAACCCTCAACAACTAAGGAGCCATTAGCCACCAACACACCAGCGTGACCAGGGGTCAACTTATAATCTGATAGAATACCTGATGATCCAGCCATGTGAGCAGAAGCGCCAGAATCAATAACCCAGGTGTGGGGGGTAGCCACACATGCAGTGGGATTACCTGCAAAGGTGACTGCTGGTACCTCAGAAGAACTCGAACTCTGTCCAATCTGACCATACATATACTGGTCATACTCTGCAGCAGTCATCTCTACAACTCGTCTGGTCGAATTAGAGGCCCCCTGAGGACTTGGCTGGATATAGTCCTGCTAGCTGAAATCAGATGTGGCATTGGCCACCAGTGGGGGTTTTCCATGAAGCTTGTAACACTCACTGCGAATGTGTCCCCGGATCCCACAATAGTGGCACGTATGGGTCTCACGACCACCATCACGACCTCCTCCACGACCGGACTTGTTACCACCACCACCACGACCACGGCCTCGACCGCTGCGGCCACCATGAAAACCCAGTAAAGCAGACTGATCAGAGGCCTCAACAGGAGATGTACCAGTACCACGAGACTCATCCCGACGGGACGCTCAACTCACACGTTGGAATGTCTCGAAGAGAGTGAGAATGTCGGCCCTAGCAAGGATTTGAGAGCGAGCGGAGTCAAACTCGGAATCCAAACTAGCTAAGAAGCACACCACCAACAGTTGCTGCCGCTGATGCTGAAACTGAGACAACTGATTGGTGAACGGGAGAAGGCGATCAAACTCATCGGCCAAAATCTTGAATTGCATAAAATGATCATGAAGAGGGTTGTCGGACTGTTGGGATTGAAAGAAACCTTTCATGACGTCATATAGACGGGAAATATCATTGGTGGCTGAATAGATGGATTCTAACGAGGATCAGATCTCTCTCACAGTATCAGTGTTGGCCACCAAAGCCTGAACGGAAGGATCCATCGAGTTGAGCAGCTGACTAAATATCCGAGCATCATCCTGGGTCCAAGTCCGAAAAGTTGCTGATGTTCGTGAAGGATGATCATCAAACAGGTGGGAATCCAATTCCATACCTTGCAAAGACTTGAGAACACTTTTCTTCTATAAAGCATAACCATTGGCGCCATCAAGTCGCCGATCGACTACCGTGTGGATGACGAGAACACCTCTGTGGTACGCTGCCGACCAGCTTCAACCTGGGATTCGCGGGTTACGGAATCTTCTGACATCCTTGTTCACCAACAAGGAGACCAAAAAAAATACCGCAAAAACAAACACAGGTCTCAATCCACACGGAAGTATAACAAAGAACCACACTAGACCCTCACAGCATCATCAAACTCAGACATTGCGGAACTGAACTGGAGGACTGATGCAGTGAGGGAAAGATAGAGGAAAGGCTGGTCTAGCGACTGAGAAAGGCCTACAAGGTCTATCGGAGGCAGAGGAAGACCCTACAGGGTCTGTCGGGGTCTAACAATGGTCGTCGGTGGCAGAGAAAAACCCTTGGAGGAGCTACTGGTGGCTGACGTCACCCCTGGAGGGGCTGAGGAGGGCGGCGGCCCTCCTGGTCAAGTCGACTGAGGTCGACGTCACCCTTGAAGGCCCGACTGAAGTCGTCGAGCTCCCTAGGAAGGCCTGACTGTCGTCGTTGTCACCCTTGTAGGGGTTGACTAGGGTCGGTGCACACTATGGGTAAGCCAATTGTGGTCGGCGAGTATTCCTGGAGAGCCGACAAGGGTCGGCGACGACTGTCGGAGGGCTGATGAAGGTCGGTGACAACTGCCGGAGGGTCGGCGAGGGGTCTGGTGGTCGGCGGCTAGGGTTAGGGTTTCTGGTTTGGCGGCTAGTGAAAGCTAGGGTTTCATGGTGGCTAGGGTTTCATAGCTCTAAACCATGTTAGAAGAGAAAGAAAAAAATATGGGAAAGCGTGTATCTCATTGTGAGCTTACACACGTATTTATTAAGCAAATGAGAGTCTACAATAGATACTGTGGGCATCCCCACAGGTTA
>JAOTRH010000016.1:11415318-11439405 GCA_034768845.1 Heliamphora exappendiculata | reverse complement strand
GTTCTAACCCACGGAGTTTCTTCCGCAACTCATACAACTGGGCATCATTGCCAGTCTGTGAATAAGTCTGAGCAGCAGTGGACCAAATCTGATGGGCAGTATTCAGAAATAAGAAACTGCGACTAATAGATGGCTGCATAGAGTATAACAACCAGGACATAATAAGGGCATTTTCCTCTATCCAGCGTGTGCGAGAAGAACCAATGACCGTGGGCTGTTTGGTTTCACCAGTGATATACCCAGACATACCGCGAGCGGTGATGGCTAAACTGCAGGAACGTGACCAAATTAAATAATTGCTACCATTCAGCTTGACAGGACTAATCTGAAGGGACGGATTATCAGTAGAAGTCTCTGAACGAATCAATCCAGTGTCTTCATGACTACCAGAAGGCTTGTCTGTATCAGACATGGCGGTAGGAACCCAAAACCAAGCAGATCGAAACGGATGGGAGTAATGGACTGAAATAGATGCAAATCAAGTATACTTAACCCAACAGAGTATCAATGAGATTCAGAATATCATACCAATCGCAGCAAAGCCAAACAAAAGGAGCCTACGATACGGCTGGAGACTTGAATCAAACATCCAAGAACTTGAATCAATATTGGTGAACCCTTACAGAACTGAAATCATCAGAACTCGTCGAAAACAAAGCAGGGAAGGCAAGACAAACGCGAAAATAGTCGCGATGTCAACAAAACCATCCAATTCGAGCTTGAAATCAACTCCGAACATCAAATAAGGTTGATTCGACCCTCAAAAACTCCTAGTTAGCACCCATAAAGGGGGAACAGACCATCAACTGAAGGAAAATAACGGTGTAATCATGAATTGCAAAAAAGAACCCTAGCGGCGTCGAAAATGGAAAAAATTGGGGAAAAACATGAAACAATTACGGGATAAATTGGGAAAAATTACAAATCAAGTTTTGGGACCCAAACAATCATCATAGAAGTTTTTTTTTTTTGAATCAGACGATTGTGAGGAAACAAAAACGAAAAAAAGAAGTTTACATAGGACCTGGCTCTGATACCATGTTAAAATTATTGAAAAGTGTAGAAGAGAAAATGAGGAAGAGAGAGATTGAGAAGAACAATGAATGAGAGCACAAAAACCTAGGATTTCCATCATATTCCTTGTTATTTATAATACGATCAATAAAACACTAAAAGTACAATAATACCTCTAACTTAACACTTTGTGAGACATATTAGGGCACTATTTTTGATTCGGGGTATTGCACAGTGATTGGTATTTGTGATTGCTTGAGATCTTTTTTATTTCTTTTTAAAATTTGCTTTATGCTTTTCGCCATGTCTGAAGAGAAATTACTGGCTATTAGCATTTGTTGTGACTCGGGATTTTACTTGCACGAGATTTTGACATGAGATTTTCAATGGAATAAGTATTGATATTTTATTTGGCATGAGATTTGGTATGAGATCTTGCTATTCGACCCAGTGGTGCCTAATCTTCCTTCGTACAATCCCAGTTTGAGTAGTTTCAAATTATGCAAGACTTCTTTAGGCTCCAACCCCGTGCATCTGCTATGCCTACTTTTTCTTTAGGTATGCATGGTTTTTATTTCACAAGTATTTTCAAAACTTGGATTTTTTATTCTGGTTCTTCGCATCATATGAAATTTGATTTGTCGAGTCTTAATCATTGTGTTTCTCCCTCTTCTCCTATTATTATTTCTACTGCGAATGGCGCTTCTATGTAAGTTGTTTTTATTGGTTCTGTTCTCCCTTTCTCATCTTCTTTGTTATCTATTCCTAATGTCATATATGTGCTAGAGTTGTTTGTTAGTTTACTATCTATTGGTAAACTTTCTAATTATGTTTTTGATGTTTAATCCTCTTTCTTTGGTTGTTTTTTTGAAGACCGGACGTCCCATACACAGATTGAAATTGGGCGTAGGACTAGCGTTTGATATATTTTGGAGAGCTGCACATTCCAGTTGATACCTCTTCTACTGCGATGTTTTCTTTTTGTTTAAGTCGGATTTCATCTCCTTTTTATGTTTGGCATCCTCAATTAGGTAATTTGTCTTGTGGGCGTTTTAAAATTTTAGTTCAGTTTGGTTATGTGGGTAAAGTACTTGCTAGTGACATCTCCAAGCAGAGCAATTGTAAGGTTGTTAAAATGTTAGCTTTACCTTTTACTACAAGCAATTCCTTCTCTACATCTCATTTATTTATTGTCCACACTGATGCATGGGTCTCTTCTCTCATTGCGACAAACGGTGGATCTATGTACCTTGATTCTTTTATTGATGATTGTAGCCATTTTTGTTGAGTTTATCTCATATTTCACAAATTTGATTTTTTTCGTATTTATCGCACATTTCATTCTATGGTTCAAACTCAATTTTCTACAACGATAAAAATCATGCATTTTGATTTGAGTGGGGAGTACTTTCTTAACATAATTCATTGACTTAGTTGCATCTAGCACTATTCCCCAGCCTTCATGTTCCGACACCTCGGTACAAAATAATAGAGCTTAAAGAAAATATCGACACATCCTTGACATGGCTCACTCCATTCTTCTTTCCTCATTTGTTCTTGTTTTTTGGGGAGAAGTAATTCTTATTGCAGTTTATCTTCTTAATCGTATGTCAACTCCTCTTCTTTTTGGAATCTCCCCTTATAAAAAACTGTTTTGTCACTCTACTAATTACTTGTTATTATGAGTTTTTGGTTCAACTTGTTTTGTTCTTCCCAAAAGGGAGTGCAAT
Organism: Heliamphora exappendiculata; assembly: GCA_034768845.1. NCBI lineage: Eukaryota > Viridiplantae > Streptophyta > Magnoliopsida > Ericales > Sarraceniaceae > Heliamphora > Heliamphora exappendiculata. Next base: position 11,436,661 of record JAOTRH010000016.1, on the reverse strand, counting down.
TAACTCAGTGTTTAGTCAGCTCTTTATGCATTCTTAAGATATGGTATTCACCAGAAATGGTATCGGTGTTATATTGTATTTCTTGAGCGACTCTCATATTACTTTTTCCCCCAAATATGCCCCTATTTCTAATGATGATTTGATTCATATTGACCCTTTCCCGGATCATCTATCGTCTGAAGAGTTTACTTGTATCCTTGATTTTTATGATCTTCATACGTCTTGTTCTTTTGTTATTTCATCTCTTCCGTTAATCTATTGTCGCTGGCAGGCTCCTCCTAAACTCGTATCAGCGAGCTCTCACATAGTTTCATTTGCCTCTATAGATCTTAATCCTTCTGAATGACGTTACCCTTTGCTTACTCAGACTCCGTCAGTAAGACTTGGTTTTTTTAGTTCCTATTTTTCGTCTTCTTATCGTGCCTTCTTGTCAACCATTCATGTTTATTTTGAGTCTCAGTCTTATAAAGAAGCCTGTACTGATCCCAATTAGATCAATGCAATGCAAGATGAATTGGATTGCTCTTCAAAAGACTTGTACTTAGGAGTTGTTTTCATTGCATACTGGTAAAATGTCATTAGCTGTAAGTGAGTTTATAAAGTTAAAACTCATTCAGATGGTTCTCTAGAGTGCTATAAAGCCAGATTAGTTGGGAAAGGTTTTGCTTTTAAGAATGAGACCGATTAGGAGGAAACATTTGCTCCTATGGCTAAGATGACTATAGTTTGCACTTTCATTTCTAGTAGCATCTTTTTTAGCTAGATGTCAAAAATTCTTTTCCTGAATGAACATCTTATTGAGGAAGTCTCTATGCGCCCTACTCTGGGTCTCCCTCATCCCATTGGTTCAGTATGCCATCTTCGCTGTGCTCTTTATGGTTTGAAGCAATATATTCGTGCTTGGTATGAGTGCTTTCAGTGTAGTGTTACTTAGAATGGCTTTAGTTCTAGTCCTAATGATTCTTCTTTTTTCCTCCGCCGCACAATGCTACTGTTGGGATTGTTATTTTGGTATTATATGTGAATGATATGATTATCGCTAGGGATGCAAGTTTTACCGTGAAAATTGAACCGGCCTAAAAAATCGATCTTTTTTTTCAGTTTTTTTAATTTATTCTTGGTCGGTCCGGTTTGTACTTTGCCAAAAATTTCTTCACCAGTTCGGTCTCGATGAGTTGTCTAGGCAAATCAAATAACGCCGAACCAAACCGGGTGATCCTGACCATCCATTAAGTTTTTATTTTTTATCCTATTCGTCCATCCTAATTCCTAGGGTTGTTTGTTAATACTCTAGTTGTCCATGCTGCCTCATCAGTTCCTCCACTCCAAACTTGGGACTCTAGTCCTCCTAATTCCTAAATCCCAACTCTTCGTCTCTTCCTCTGGCTCTGTTAGTGTTCCTTTCGGTTCTGGGCTCTCTCAACTGATCAGCATTCAACTCTTCCTTCCTCATTCAGTCACTTTGTCAGCTCTGCTCTCACTCGCAATCACGGATTCATTGTCGCCACTCACCATCACCGATTCATCGTCGCCACTCGCTATTGCCCATTCATCGTCGATTCTTCGTTGTTAAGTCCAATCTCCAAGTCCGACATTCATAGGTTAGGTTTATCATTTTATTCATGTTCTGAATCTTCTGATTGTTCTCATTCTTAAAAAATAAGTTTAATTAATCTGATTGTCGTTAGTTCTAATTGTTGTCAGTTCAAAATGATGTTTAAAAAGTTATTAGAAGTTCTTATTATCGTCATTCGTCAGTTCGCACATTCAAATGATTCTGATGAAGTTTTTATCTTTTGATTAATTGTGATTTTGTGGTTTGGGATTCACTAGTTTTCCAACAATTAAAATGTTAATTTTGTTTTTATTTTGGATGGCAATTTTGATGGTTCATGGAGTTTCATGGCTATGTTTGATTTAGTGATTTGGTGGTTTGTGGTTTATTGGTTTTCCTACTTATTAATAAACTTAAGTCTGATTTAGTGATTTGGTGGTTTACGGTTTGGTCAGTTTGGAAACATCTATGTAATTCTTGAATTCATGGCATGGTAGGCAATGCTGAAACCGAACAACCCGAAAAAATCGAATCGATTTTGAACGGTTCAGTTAGTTCGGTTTATAGGCATATTAAAACATTTTCGGTTCCATGAATGTAGAAACTGAACCTCTCGGTTTGGTGTGAAAAATCATCATGGGACTGACCGAACCGGACCGATTACACCCTTAATTATCACTGGTTTTGATTTTACTGCTATTTCTGAAGTGAAACACCTATTTTGTGAGTTTAAGATGAAAAACTTGGGTCATTTTCGATATTTTCTTGGTATAGATGTCGCTTTCTCATTTAAGGGTTATCTCTTATCTCAGTCTAAATATGCTAATGGTGTAATTCATCGTACTCCCCTTACTGATGATAAGGTTGTTCACACTCCTATTGAGTTACATGCTAACTTCTCTTCTTCTAATGGTGCTCTCCTTGAAGATCCTATTGTCTATTGAGAGCTAGTTGGGTGTTTGGCCTATCTTACTATAACTCGTCCTAATATTGCATATACAGTTCGTGCCGTTAGTTAATTTGTCTCAGCTCTTTGCTCCACTCATTGGGCTGTTTTGCTTGGATTTTACATTATGTTCGTGCTACTATCTTTCAGAGCTTATTATTATTTTCTTCTTCATCTTTGACTCATTGAGCTTATGCTGTTGCTGATTGGGCTGGCGATGTGTCTAATCGCAAGTCTTTTACTGATTTTTGTGTGTTTCTTGGTGAATGTCTCATTTCTTCAAAAAGCAAGAAATAACGTCGTTTCTCATTATAGAGCTGAGGTTGAATATCATGCCATGACTCATGATACCGCTAAGATTGTGTGGCTTATATGGCTACTCTCTGATTTAGGTGTTAGATAGTTTGATATACATTGTTGAGCCTATTTCCTAATAGATTATGCTTTGGGACAATTAGTGACTTAATATGGTATCAGAGCCCTGGTTCCTCGAGATCTTAGGTTCAAGTCCCGTGATATGTTTTTCTGTTATATTTGTTATTGTGTATTGTGTGTTGGTGCACCTGTTCAGTTTGTTCGCCTCTTCATGTGCGAGATAGGATCGCATGTGAGGGGGAGTGTTGGATAGCTTGATATACATTGTTGGGATCATTTCCTAACAGTTTAAACTTTTAGGACAATTGGTGACTTAACATGTGTTTCTCTTTCCTCTCCTACTTGTCTCTAATATGATAACAAGAATGCCATACAAATCGCTCACAACTCTGTTTTCCATGAGCATTCGAGCATATAGTGATTGATTATCAATTTGTTCGTCAGCATGTTCAACTTGGTACTATTAATTTACCTTTTGTCTCTTCATCTTGTAGCTTACTGATTTCTTTACCAAGACTCATACTTCGGCTCGTTTTCGCTTCTTACTTCGAAAACTCTCACTGGCTCGCATCATGAATTTGAAGAGGGGGGTGGGGGGTGGAGTTGTGAAACTCTAATTTTTAATTGTTGATCATTTTGTTATTTGTTTGTTAGATAAAACGTAGTTAAGCCATTAAGACTAATTAGGGTTTCAGGTTTTGTTATATATATATTATGTAACTCTTTTTTAGTGTTTAAACCTTTTGATTATTGGAATAATAGTTTTTTGGTCTCTCCTCTTTTCTATCACTCTTATGTCTCATCTCTCCTAAAGAGTCACTTGCCTATAGTGCTCTTGGCTGCTCGGTGACAACACAACTTGACATTTTCTGGCTCGAGTAGTCAGCCTTCCGTATTTGTCTCTTAAATGAGCCATTGTCCACAATATACTTATCTCCAAAGCATCATTACTCGAACTAGCCTGACTTCTTAGAAGTTATGTGGCATTGATACCATGTAAATATCAAAAACAAAAAGTCAAATTGACATCTTGTTAAATAAAATGCTAATGTCTTTGCACAGAATCCCAAGGGTGGGACTTGGTGCAACAGCAAGTTGCTCCATTGCAACACAGGTGTTGGGTTTGAAATACAAAAGTAGCCTCTTCGCATGGGGAGTAAGACTGTGTACCTCATACCCTTCCCAAATCCTGCGTCAGTCTCGTGCATTGAGCCTCACACACTATACAACACCTACCCTAATATTAAGCTAATGATTGCATAAACCAAGTCAAATCTGAATCCTTATTAACTTACTACTAAATACTGCTGGAATCTCCAATCATACATCTAGGTAAGTCTAGTTCCCTGAACAATGCTTTTATTGAAATGATAACATAACTATCTTGGTTGTGTAACATGATAGTAATATTTGTTTATACTATGTGTTGAACCTCATTTGACTGGACAGGAGAGTGTTCCTTTTTCTTTATTTTTTATAATAGGGATTCTAATGTCCAGTTGGATGTCTATGATTTTATTGTGCTGATGAAAGAAGACCTTTAACATAATTTTTTATTGTCTCTTTCCTTTTTGAATTCCAGCAAAATTAAAATGGTAACAGAGCTTCTTGAGGGCATTCATTTTGTTGCTTCTGTGGAGGCCATTTCTCTTGGTGTTCAAGCTGGTATTCATCCCTGGATACTTTATGACATCATTTCTAATGCTGCTGGAAATTCATGGTAAATTATTGTCCACAATACTCTACTGAGAATAATGTTTTTTGTTTCGAAATTTAAATGTTTGCAATCCTGAAGCATTCCCTATATGCATTTTGAACATTGTCTGGGTCAAATAATTGGGACAATTCATTTTGTGGTGCAATCTAATCTGTATGTTACTTTTGGCAGAGTGAGCCTAAGAGATTTCTGAAGCTGCTAAAAGTAGCTATGCTAGATTTGCTCATGTATATTTTTCATGTTGATGGTTAACGTGCTTGAAAACTTAGGTTTTCCCACTAATTTCAAGCTTAGTCATAACGGAGTTGAAATCCTTAAATCAACCATATTGTGGAGTACATTTACATTAAAATAAGATGAAACCTTGGGAATTACAAAACCTTATTAACTCTAGACACAATCAATTCTTGTATGAGACCAAACTCTTGGATATAAGATTAAAAGTAGGAAAGAAATCTTTCTGAAACTCAAGGTAACCAATTTTACATGGTTTTTGTTCATGGAGGTGAACGGTAAATAGTTAAACTGTCTCCGAGATTAGGCTTACAAAACTTATCAGCTCATACCTTTCAAAGCCAAAACCTATTGTCTTGATTTATGTCTTTAACTCATAATTGAATTCTTTGGAAGTCTGTGAATCAAGAAGGTTGTGAATACCAAAAACACTTTAGCCATTATAACATTGCCTAAATTCACCCCTTCGCCCACAAAGTGGATTATAGGTGCCCATCCAACCGTAACAAACTATATTATGAGAATGAGAGATATCCATTGTTACAAGGGTTAGAACATCTTCTTGTTCGTTTCGTATTTACTTATAAAATAGCTTCCTGTTTTAAGTGTTGAAATGGGATTCTTAAAATACAAGTTAGTATCTCAGATTGTTTTCTTTTCTATCTTGGTTTTGATAGCATACAGATTTATTGCGTGTGACAACTTGATCACTTGCATCCATGAGAGTTTTTGTTCTATCAACTTTCTGGCTGATTAATAGTTACATGAGTAGTCATACATAATATTTTCTCCCTACATGATACCAATTTCCAGAAAAAAGAAGACTATTGTCGTGAACTTTTTTAATTACGAGACCTGTGGCTGTGGCCTGTTAATGACAATCACTAAATTGAGTAGTGAGTGTGTCATGATTACCAGTCAAAAGAGCACCTGACTAAGAGGTGCTGGAGAGATGGAAGGAGGGGTCTTGGAAATTCTATCAGTGACCTGATTAGCATAGCTAGGCTTACCATTCTTGCCTCAGCACAATGATTACACTGCCAACCACCACGGCTAGTTGAACTACCACCACCTAGGGAGCCACCATGGGAACCACGACCACCGCGAACAATGCCACAACTTCCATTATGTGAAATGAAAGCGAAGACTCAAAAATAGCTGGCGAAGGACTAGGAACAACTGATGGTTTCCCTAGCGAAAAACGTAGGAGCTGAGAATACACTTTAGTAACAGTAGGTAATTTTATGTCTCACTAGCAAGAATTTGATTAGCAAAAAAGGTAGGAGTTGGGAATACACTTCAGTAGAACGAAAAATGTAGAAGCTGAGAATACACTTCAGTAGCAGTAGGTAATTTTATGTCTCACTAGCAAGAATTTGATTAGTGAAAAACGTAGGAGCCGAGAATACACTTCAGCAGCAGTAGGTAATTTTATGTCTTACTAACAAGAATTTGATATTTGAACCCCCGTAGGTCAGGATCTAAACTAGCAAAAAGAGATGCAACCATAAAGTCATCCCAATGACGCTTCTGCTGTACTAAATCAGTGGTAATAGAGCAATGCTTCAACAACTGATCACGAAGACTCTTCAAATTACTATAACATTAAGCCAAAGGCTTACCATATTGGTTAGCGGTGAGAATTTGCTCATAAAGCTCATATACTCGTGAAAAATTACTCTGGTTTGAGAAAGAGTCAGCAAGGGACTTCAAAATGTTTTTCGATGTATCACAAAACTTGACTATAGTGGTAATATGGGGCTCCAAACGTTACCACAAGCAATCCATAATCACTGAATCTATACTTCCCCAATTTACAAATTTAGAATCTCCTTTTGCAGGGGGAAGGTCAATAATGTAACTCAATTGTCGCTTTCCTTTGATAAGAACTTTAAATTCATGCCTAAGATTGATAATTCCACTCATTTAAACGCTCAGAGGTAACACATATAGGCAACTTATCCTCTTTAAGATTCACGGATTTATTCGCGACCATAGCAAAATACATTCAATATGATCAAAAAGAGCGAAACAAAACTTTAAAGCAACCAACCAAACACGAAACAGATCGAATCAACTACAAGAACACTGATTAGATCACTTAGGAAAATCGTAGATTGCAAACCAAATCAAATGAAATTAGAACTGGATCAAGTGAAATCAGATAACATGAGCCAGATCGAATAACTAGAGACATCAACGAACAAAAATCGCATAGGCAAAGAATAGATTGCAAGACTAGAGAACTGATCGTGAAGCTAGACCCCACACGAACACAGATCGCGAGGCCAAAACCCTCGAGTTGAATAGCAGAATATAGATTTAGGATTTAAAGAAGGAAGGAGAAGAGATATGAAAGAAGAAAGAGATGAAAAGAAAGAGTTCAGAAGAAGTTAATTAGCTTCCTCCACCCACACATACTTATATATTATTAGGTCAAAGATAAGTACAAAAATGCCATTAAGAAAATAAAACAAATAGAAAAGAATCACTCTTAACACTCCTCCTTAAGTTAGAGCATAAATATCAAATATGCCCAGTTTGATAAGCAAGCAATGTAAGGTAGAATGCAGTAGTGGCTTCGTAAGAATGTCACCAAATTGGTCTTCAGATCAGGTATAAGGAGTGGCAATCTTTTTATATAATAACAAATCCCGAATAAAGTAACAATCAACTTCAATATGCTTAGTGCGCTCATGGAACACTGGATTATTAGCAACAAAAATTGCGTCTTGATTGTCACAAAACATTTGCATAGGAAGTGGAGTAGAAATGCCAAAATTCCGAAGAAGAGAAAGAATTCACAAAATTTCAGAGGCGGTGTGAGTCATGGCTCGATATTCGGCCTCAACATTGGAACGAGCCACCACACTTTGTTTATTACTGAGCCAAGCAACCAAATTGCCACCACACTTTGTTAGACGTAGATCGCTTATCAGAGTGGTTACCGACTCAATCAGCATCACTAAACCACGTGAAGTCAAAGAATCAGATGGTTGATAAAGCAAGCCACGGCTTAGGGCACTCTTTAAATAGCGTAAGATGCGACAGGTAGCCTCAAAATGTGGTTGACGAGGAGCATGCATAAATTGGCTCACAACACCAACTCCATGAGTAATGTTTGGACGAGTAACGGTGAGATAGATTAACTTGCCAATAAAGTGCCGATATCGACCAGTATCATCAAAAATAGCACAACCATAGACCCGAAGTGGAAGGGAAAAGAGACACTAATTGGGAAAAAATACTGAGTGTGGGGTCTGGACTTGGAGAACAGTGGACGGCATCCGATTGATGAGGTAACAGGCCGTAAGTACAGCTTTACTCCAGAATTGCTTCGGGACCTGCATATGGAACATAATGGCACGAGTCACCTCGAAAAGGTGACAATTCTTCCTTTCTGTAACACCATTATGTTGTAGTGTATCCGGGTAGGATGACTGATGAATGATACCGTGCTGTGTAAGATATGTGGACAGCTGATTGGAAAAGTATTCTCCACCGTTGTCACTGCGTAGGCATCAGATGGTAGTATTAAATTGAGTCTTCACTTCTGCACAGAATGATGTAAAGATGGAACATAATTCAGACCTGTGCTTCATTAAATATAAAAAGGTAACTTTAGAATAATCATTCACAAAAGATACAAAATAACGAAAGCCCAAGGTTGAAATCACAGGACGAGGACCCCACACATCTGAATGAACAATCTCAAAAGGGGAACTAGCTCTTTTATTGATTCTCGGGTAACATGGCACGCGCAGGTGCTTTGCAAACTAACACGACTCACAATTAAATGGGGAAGTAGACTTCAAATTTGGACACAAAATACGAAGACTAGACACTGAGGGATAACCAAGATGACAATGAACATCAAAATAAGACGTAGATATACTAGAGCAAGCTGCAGGGCCAGGAACCTCATCCAAGATGTAGACTCCTCCTTCCACGCTACCCCTACCAATAGTCTTCCTCGTCGTGAGATCCTGAAACACACAATAATCACGATAAAATGAGACCGAGCATTGCAAATTCTTAGTAATCTGGCTAACAGACATTAAATTGAAATGTGAACTCGAGATGTGCAGAACAGAAGTGAGAGGAAGCAGATGTGTAGGGTTCATTAAACCACAACTTTTAATCAGAACAGATGATCCATTAGCCACAGTGACTGAAGTGGAGTTACCAAAGGACTGATAAGAAGATAAAATACCTGTAATACCAGTCATGTGGTTGGACGCACCAGAGTCGATAACCCAGGTAGGAGTGGAAGTGGCAGCGAATGTTGCAGGGTTACCAGTATGACCAAATGTGGCTGTGGGATGTGGTTGTGGATCAGTTAGCTGAAACTGAGTAAAGCATGCATATTCCTCATCTGTCATCTCCACAACTTTCTTCTCTGGTTGGTGGACTGTTACCGAGTCAGTGGCAGCATTAGCAGCATAAGACAACCCAGATCCTGGTCCGCCTTTTAACTTCCAGCAGTTACTTTGAATATGACCTGTAGCTCCACAATGGTGACACACTCTCGTATCATGCCCACCATGACGGCCAGAACCACGACCACCACGTCTGCCCCCCCTTGCCCATGACTGCCAGTAGTAGTCACAAGAGCAGATTTATCAGCGGTGTCAGAAGATGGACCCCTCATATGGTGTTCTCACGAGTAACCTGTAAAACTCATCGAAACGCGTCCGAGATTGTAGGAACCTCAGGACTGGCAAGGATCTGTGAACGAGCGGATGAGAGTTCAGGATCCAAGCCGGCAAGAAACCAGATAACACCAAGTTGCTCCCGTTGTTCCTGCGTCTTCTTCACATCAGTCGTCAAGGGCATAAGAGTGGTGAACTCATCATAAAGAGTCTTGAATTCAACAAAGTAATCGTTTATAGAGCGCCCCTGTTGATTGAGTTTGAAGAAGCCTTTCAAGACATCAAACAAGTGAGAGAAGTTATTGGTGTTCGAGTATAAGAGATCCAGAGAGTTCCATAACTCCTTGACAGTATTGGCGTTGCTTACTAATACTTTGACTTTGCGATCCATAGAATTAAGGAGGTGGGAAAAAATCCTTGCGTCCTCCTGTAACCAGCTATCAAAATCTACAGATTTAGAATCTGGGGGGTCATCCTTCAAGAGCCTCTCCTTCCCTTGGCCCCTAAGTGTCAGTAAGACGGTCTTTCTCCACATTGGAAAGTTAGTGCCATCCAGCTTTTCATCCACAAGTCGTGAGGATGAAGAAATAATCTTTGTAACACTGCTCTGTGAGTCTTTGGAGAGGCTAGATCCACTGGACGGGGTTCCCTCGGTCATTGCAATACATCACAAGAAGCAATACAGAAACAAGGGCTCTAAAGACAGCCAAGAGAAGTAGCCAACATGGAACAGGGAACAGAGAACAGCTGTCGTCAACAATAGCTAACAGGGAACAGTAGCCATGAGAAGACAGCAACCCCGCAGCCGACCCTTCCTGAACAAACCCTAGGTGTGGTCGACCCCTATAGATCAAACCCTAGCCGTCGTCGACCTGTTCCGAACAAACCAGAGGGTGCGCCGACCCCTGTAGACCAAACCCTAGCCGTCGCTGACCTGTTCCGAGCAAACCAGAGGGTGCGTCGACCCCTCTGGACCAAACCCTAGCCGTCAGCAACCCTTTTCAAGCAGACCAGAGGATGCGGTGAGCTCTCTGGACCAAACCCTAGCCACCCACAACCCTTTTCAAGCACGAAAACGTCAGCCGAACCCTCACCGACTTCAGCCGAACTGTTGCCGACAACAGAAAAACTCCAGTCGAACCAGTCGAACTCTTGCCGACTACCGAACTCTCCAGCCGATCCCTTGCCGACCACCGAAACACCAAGGACAGGGCTTACCGACGCCGGAACAGCAAGAATAAGCCTTGCCGACCACCTGAACAATAAGAATAGATCTTGCCGACGCCGGAACTTCAAAACAAATTAGGATTTTGCTTAACCTAGCTCTGATACCCATGTAAAAGAGAATAATCTATTATCAGAAAAACATCACCTCTCAATTAGAGAGGTCCACTATATATAATAATTACAAGGATACAGCAAAACCCTAACGAGCCCTTAGAACTAATAGGCCTATGTTCAGATATAATATATATACATCTCATAATATCACTAACAAGAAAAAACAAAATTAAGGAAAGGACTAGAGATGGATTCTAAAAAATTTGCTAAAATCATCATAACGAAGAGGAGAGTGAGACAAATCGAGAGATACAATCGCTTAACATCGGCATTCGCACAGACAATGACGTCATTGTCGAATAATGCTGACGTCAGCAACTTTAGTAGCACTTAACTTCTCCTGAATAATTCGCCGAACTATTAAGTTAAGATCGATTGCTCTGATACCAAGTTGAAGTTTAAAGAACTGAAATTTAGGGTTGTGGGAAAAAGAAGAGAGAAGAAAATAGAGGAATAAAATGAGGAATAAAATAAGGTTTAAGAACTTCATTAGCCCCTTCCACCGCACATCTATTTGTATTATAACTTCCACGACACAATTACAGTAGTACCAAAAGAGAATAAAATAAAATAAAACTAATTTGCTAACACAAAACCCTTGAGAAATTAGACTGCTATAAATTTCTCAATTTTAATGAGAACTTGACGTGAGACCATGGAATTAATTTTTTACTTCCCGTCAAGATTTATCACTTAAAAATTCATGCATTCGATGAAATGTATGGCAAAATTCATTTACCGCTGAAAGGTCATAGAAGGTGGTCGTGTGGTAATCTTTTTTCTCTCTTGGAGGAATTTTTGTTCTCCTTTTCCTTATGTACTTTCATATTTTTCTTTTCTGTCTAAGTCTTTGTTCTTGGTAAAAAAAGAAAACAAAATTTATACATGTAGATACATGGGCACACTGTGAATATGTTATTTTAGATCTGTAAACTAGTACTAGACAAGTATTCAAGGCTTTCATGACCTTTTGTTGATCTATATCATTTTTCTATCATACGTAAGTGCTCTCAACGGCCAGATACTCTTCTATCTTTCCAATAGACATCCACGTTAGCCCACTTGCAGTAATTTTTCTTTTGTTGGATTTGATCTCACAGGGTTTTCAAGAACCATGTTCCTCAATTGCTAAGGGGTAGTCAAACCAAACATCTCCTGAATGCTTTTGTTCAAAATTTGGTAAGCTCTATTGTGTTATCACTGATCAGTTTCTTTAAGTGGTCAAATGTATAATGTGGGATCTCTTTTCTTCTTGACTTTGCACCTAGCTTCAAATGGCAGTCTAGGGTGAATTAAATGCTAACTGCAGTTTTATTCTTCCATCCAAATTATACTCCATATCCTGTGGTGGATTTAGCATTTGGACATTTACTTTAGAACCATCCACATCCTGTGGTGGCTTTAACATTAGGACATTGACTTTAGGTCCTTTTAACTCTGTTTTCTGAAAATATTTCTACAGAAGTGCCTGCCAACTTTCACCAGTTATTAAGCATAAAATCTGCAAAATCTGCAAATTTTGAAGTTTCTTAATGCATTTAGATATCTGATTTCAGACAATTCTTATTTAACAAGCTTTAATTCTAAATGTCCCATAGTGTACTATTGTATGGTAGGATGATGGTGGTCTCTATTTATAGTGTTTTCGAACATCATAAAAGATCCTTGGCATTGTGCTATTGGTATGTTTTGTTTTTAGGCTAGTACTAATACATTTTTGTCCAACTTGAAGGGGATTGTTTTGGATATGGCCAAATCTTGTATGTTTCCTCTTCCACTTCTGGCAGTTGCTCATCAGCAACTAATAGCAGGTATTGATCTGCAGGATTTACAGTTTCTCAAAACCATATGCCACAGGTAACAGCTAATTATGTTTTGGAGTAACCTGATTCCTGCTTTGCTGCATTGCAATTCTTCTTTTCAGGCTCTTCTCACAGTCATGGAAATGACGATGCTAAGTTGATCAAGGTTGTTCTCATTGAAAAATTTCTTTTATAGAAGTTATATTAGGTGGCATTTTTTATTTGCTTTGATGCTATAAAAAGATGGCATTAGTTGGTTGTTAATTTAATATCAATTTGTAATTTGATGAGTACAGAACTTCTCTTGCACAGGCTTGGGAGGAAGTATATGGAGTGAACATTACAGCTGCAGCCAATGCAGAAACTTATAGCCCTGAAAAACTGGGAGATCAAATGACTGCGGAAACTAATTCTGTGAGACGTATTGGTTTTATTGGTCTTGGAGCAATGGGATTTGGCATGGCAACTCATTTGCTTAGATCGAATTTCTGCGTTCTTGGTTATGATGTAACTTCCCCCATCCATTCTTCTGATTTCAATTTACTAGATGAAGATGGAATTTGAAATACTCAAGTAGTTGTAGCTTGACCATGTTTGTGCATAATATCTCCAGTTACATCCTTGTTGAATTATGTGCAAAAGTTGTACTTAATAGGAACTTGAATGAAATCCTCAGGATGTTGAGATCAATAAAAACAAAGCGATTAATGGGCTTGCTTTTCTTGCCTTCGGTTGATTTGAAATAGTAAATCTTCAAACATTGGTATTTTTGAGTCGGCCTCTCAGAAACCTGTGCTTGTCATCTGTTGAAGGACAAGAATTCAATATAAATCTTGTGGGAAAATAACTCACCAAGAAAAAGAAGTTTTTACCAAATCAAAACTTCGAAAGCCACATATTCCTCTCAAATATATTCCCTTTGTAAACGGTATGTTTCCTCTTGACAGTGAAAGTGAATTTTATGAAAAAACCAATCATTTAATTTTATCTGGATTACTGTCTTATAGCATGGACAATATGAATGGTCATTTCTTTCAATTGAATTTTCTATAGTTTCTGTGGGTTTTGTGTTGTACATGTTATTTAGTTCCATTGGTAATGAATACAATTTTGTGTATTTTGTTTACAATAAACATAAAACATATTTTCGTAAAAAAACTAAAGCAAAAAACATGTCTGGCACGTACATTTTTTTTTTGTAAAATTTCATTTTCAAACAAGTGAGGGGTGGTTGCTGGGGCCGTTGGTGGGAGTCGAGCCACAGAAGAGTGTGGTTGGAGGTGGGGATGGTTAGAGGTGGTGACTGGTGGCGGCAATTGGGGGTGGACTGACGATATTGGCAGATGAGGCTGGAGGTTAGGATGCTTGGAGGTGGGGGTAGTTGCTGATATGGTCATGGATGGAGGTGGTGAATGGGGGTAGGAAGAGTCACTGAATTTGATGGCCTGAAGCGGCAACAACGATGGTGGCTAGAGGTGGCAATCGACAATGATGGTTGGAGGTGGTGACCAATGGATGGCTGGAAGGTGCCCGGAGGTGGCGGTCGGTTGATTACCAAAGTTGGCAGCTGGTGGGTGGCCGAAGTTTGTGATAGTGGGTGGCTGGAGATGTTGACCAGAAGTGGTGGTCGTGTTTGCCGGAGGAGGGGGCCAATGGGTAACCGGAGGCTGGTTGGAGCTGTTTTCCTGTGCTGTTAGAAAGAGGTGAGGTAGTCGGAGGTGGTGAAGTAGGAGAAAAAGGAAAATTGTTTACCAAACAAGTGTGTGTGTGTATATATATATATATATATATATTGTTTACTATAAGTAAGTAAATTATAGAAACTGTTTACAATCTTTAAAAATTTTTAAAGACAAAAGTTGTTGTCAAACATGTTTTTATTTACAATTTACATAATTTTCAACAATTAAAACAAAAAACGGTAAACATAAAAGTTGCTACACAAGGCCTAATACATTCCCGAGCATCTGTGCATATGTGAATTACTGCCACTGAAAGGTTTCGGGCCCAATATATTGTGCATTGGATATTGTTGCGCATTGAATAGAAATAAAAATTGTGTTTATGATTAATGATTCTGTCTTTCGGACTGTAGGTGTATAAACCGACATTAGCTCTGTTTGCGAATGAAGGTGGCTTGATTGGGAGCTCCCCAGCAGAAGTATCCAAAGGTATTCTTCAAAAAAAAAAAAATCTACAATGTAAGAAAACAGAGTTGAGGTTTGAGGTAAAAGTTTGTAGAGAAGTCTTGTAGAATTGTCTCAGGAACTAAATGTCTTCCTATTACCTATGCCTCATGCATCAAAACTGTATCCAATGTCGAGTTTGTCTTGCTGAACCGCATGGTCAGTAACAAATTTTTCTACCTTGTTCTCATAATTGATTTTTGGTGTGGTATACTTGAAACCTTGTTTCTTTTATTGAAAATCCAAACTGCGTTAACTAACATGTATGGGTGACATTGCGATGTTGAAGTCATTAGTGGAAGAAGACAAGTCGCACGTAAATATTATCAAGTTCGTATTTACGAGTCTTCATTTTATTCTTGATTAGGATTAGTTATTGCTGCTGGAGTTTTAGAATGTTCTGAAATTTTATAATGTTGTTAATTTATTTGTTTTCTACTTTCCATTTCGCTTTGTTTTCAAATTTCAAGACTATTGTTCCAAAGTTGGTTAGATGTCTTTCCTTCAGATGTATTCAAGTTTCCAACCAATTTTAGAAAGACCTTTTTTTCTTGATCCGTGCCTTTATGTTTCTATATCAGATGGTCAGAGCAATTTTCTTTGCCAATTTAGGGTTTCTGTCTAGTGTCCATATAAAGTGCGCATCGCTGAATTATTAATTTAGCACTAGAATGAAAGTTTTTATTTCTTAAAGCATTAGTTTGGAACTCTTTTGCTGACTTGTGTGTGCATCTCAAGCAGGCTTGGTGGAGTAACTTTTCTTCTGTTTTCCTATTTGCTGAATTTCTGTTTAACCAAATCACCTTAGTCATCAATAGTCTGAACTGATGGAATGGAATCCATTACTTTATTAACAGCAGCAGCAACCCTATTTCCCTTTATTAGCCGATCACAATTCCGGCACAATACGGCTCTCAAATACAAAAACACTAGGCTGCCTCGCGTCACATTGCCTGAAACTGGTCATGAAGAGTATCTTGGAAAGTAGCCTCAAATATAACAAGTCTTTTACCTGTCTACTTTGTTTGTACACTTGCACAATATGTATGATTTCTCCCCTTAAATTTACCAATTAGCAGAATGGAACATGGCAAGATAGTTTGCAGCAGCATGGTACTTTACACTGTGCTCTTGATGGTGAGTTAATCACATTGATGCTAATCTACCCAATTGGTTCACCACTATAGTTTTCATTACCTCGAATCTGAATCAGATATCACATCCTGTCAACTATTCGCAATCAGGATGTCATGAAGGAACAGGAGCAGTAGAATCGGTAATACTGATTCTGGCCCGAAATTAAGGTCAACCTTTCTTTGGTAATTATTCTTAGAAACTGCTCCATAGTAGTTATTCTTTCATGAGATCACCAATGTTCCTCTGAGGAGTACGTGTTCGGCTCTCTGCCAAAAAACATTTTGAGAGGAGGTTTGAACTCAAACTTAAACAATCGAAGTCCTTTTGCAAGCTGTAACTAAGGCTAAGACTATCAAATTAATAAAAACCACAATGAAACTGTACCTGAGAGAACTGAATACAATGACCACACGAAGGGAGTATATGATGAGAATGATATGACCATCCAATGATGAACCCACTCTCTTTTGTTCCCTCACTTATTCCCATTGTTTGCGCTGCTACCAGGTTGGAATCTGCTTTGATGTAATGATAGTCATGAAGGAGTTGGAAGGTATAGCTATCTATTTATAATGATAAAGAAGGATTACAGAAAAGGAAGAAAATAACTTGCAGATCAAATTACAATCAATAAAATCGTAATTTCCTAATATGTTGATTTTAGTAATCAAACTATAATTAACGAGTTTCTAATTTCTTAAAATATATTATTTCCAACATTTCCCTTCAAGCTGGGACAAAAATATCAATCAAACTCAACTTGACAATTGTTGGATAGCTTGATATATATTATTGGGCCCATTTCCTAACAACATAAACTTTTGGGACAATTAGTGACTTAACATGGTATCAGAGCTCTAGTTCCGTGAGGTATTGGGTTCAACTCTCGTGATTTGTTTTCCTATATATTTGTTATTGTGCACTCTGTGTGTTGGTACACCTATTCAGTTTGTTTGCCTCTCCACGTGCGAAACAGGATCGCACGTGAAGGGGAGTGTTGGATAGCTAAATATACATTATTAGGCCCATTTCCTAATAACTTAAATTTTTGGGACAATTAGTGACTTAACAACAATTGAAAACTTAAGCAGAGATGATTCCACTGGACATGCTTAGGATCCATCTCCAGATGTGACTTCTCAATTTTTAAAAACCAACTAGATTTTATAACAATACTACCAGAACAACAACGGTAGCAGCAAAAAACAAGAACATTGCTACTAGAATATCAGTAGCCTCCAAAATAAGAATAATGCTACCGGAACAATAACGGTAGCCACAAAAACAAAAACAATGCTACCAAAACAACATCGATAGCCCCCCAAAACAAGAACAATGCTACCAGAATATCATCGGTAGCCCCCAAAAACAAGAACAATGCTACCGGAACAATATTGGTAGCCTTCCAAAAATAAGAATAATGCTACTGAAACATCGGTGGCTTCCTAAAACAAGAACAATACTACCGAAACAACATTGGTAGCCCCCAAAACTAAGAAAAAGAAAAAAGAGTAATAATTCTCCAAAAATGCAGTGTCAAAGCCAATAATATAATATATTGAGACTTTAATGATACACCAATACTAAGGAAGCACAATGATCTGGAACTCGCAACCCACAACTGCGGGAAAGAGAAGGAACAGCAATGGCTGCAAAGAAAAGAAAAAAAAGACCAGCGGAAATGAACAAAGACCAGTGGTAGTGATGTTGGTGAGGGAAAATCAACGATGGCGGCAAAGACTTTGACGGTGACGGTATTCTAGCGACAGATTCGTGATACCGGTGAAGGAATACCGGTGATAAAAGTGAGGGAAAGCATTAACGGCGGCTAGGGTTTCTGGACAGTTTTTTTTCTTTTCTTCATATTTTGGCTATGATATCAAGTAGAATAAAAGAATTTAATAATTTTGGCTTACCTTCAAATAGTTATAGTTATCTATTTATAGTGATAAATAAGAATTACAGAAAAAAAAAAAAATTGCAAATCAAATCACAATCAATAAAATCCTAACTTCCTAATATGTTGATTTCAGTAATCAAACTATAATTAACGAGATTCTAATTTATTAAAATATATTATTTCTAATAGGAAGAGAAGAAAATATCAGAGAAAGGAAAAAAAGGAAATTCAAATAGGTCATATCTCTAAGCATTAGGGTCTCTCTCTCTCTCTCTCTCTCTCTCTCTCTCTCTCTTAGATTACTATTCTTTGCAGTAAAAACTCAGAAATTTCAGATGTATTGGAAGTAATGCATTAAAGTGTTGGTGTCTAGAAGAAGTCTTTTCTCATTAGTGTGTGCTCCTTGTTTTATGATTGATGATTTTATCAGCTTTTAGTTTTGCATTATCCTCTATTTTCCGTAGATTTCTATAGTAAACTTATCGTTGGATGATTGTAACCAAATATTCATTTGGGTGTCTAAATTTTGTCTTGGCAGAGCAAGAATCCTTTTTCTGACGAATATATATATTTTTCCAGATGTAGATGTGCTTGTAGTCATGGTCACAAATGAAGCTCAAGCTGAAAGTGTTCTATATGGAGATCTTGGTGCTCTGTCAGGTGTAAATATAATACGGACCAAGGATCTAAATTTCGTTTTGATGTATTGTTCCACTTAGTTTGGAAATGGAAATATTTCAAAACGTTTCGGTAACATTTTAAATGCAACCAAAAGTGGAAATGCTTGGAAACTTAAGTTGAAATCTACATGTTAAATGCTAATAATTGATTAACTAAACATATAAAATTTATGTAGTTATTCACATAAAAGATCAAGTTTGAAACCATAAGTCAATGTTTTTATGAATTAGATTTTTTATTTATGATCAAGTACATGATTTTATTAAATACAACTGTAAATTATTTTATAAAAATGTAAGATCCCAACAAAATAAGGTGTAAAAGTTTATTTGGGTAGTCATAATGCTAAGAATATTATTTTAAATAAAAGAAATTCAACCTTCTATAATTTTCTAAAATAAATGAAAATATTTATGAAAAAATTTAAATTTCTTTTAATAAAACTTGTTTAGGCATATTGCACATTCTTTTGGTGCGTTTAACTATGTTCTTGTATGTTTCAAAGGAAACACTAGAAATTTGTTATTCTACAAGTGTTTCGTTTTGGTCATTTAAGAAACAAAAATATTTTGTCCTTTTGAATGGAAATAAATGATAATTTTGTTCATTGATACAGATTGTACAGTATCTGACATACATTATTGTGCAGGCCTAACCCTTTTTTTTTGTCTTTTATAGCCCTTCCATCTGGAGCATCTATTGTCCTTTCATCCACTGTTTCTCCTGCATATGTCAGTCAGCTAGAGCGACGCTTGCAAAGTAGGTTCCTCCATCTGAAATTACTTCCCTCATTTTAATATGCCATTATGCCACCGGTAGCTTCAGTTTCTATGACACTTTAACTGTTTAACACCTTTTATGCTCATTTCAATTTTTTTTCATTCATTCTTTTCTTAGCCTGGTTCAGTATGATAACTTATCACATCTTCCATTACTGTGATCTTACATTATATTATTGAAAATATGAAACCCGTATAAACTACTTGGTCATTAATGTTCTGGACAAAAGGTTCATTCGTGACAATGGTTGCTCTCGTTTTGAACTTTTCTTTTAATTTTTTATTTGTTCCTAGCAAGATTGTAGATCTTCAGCTTTCTATTACTAGAGAAAATAAAACACTATATTTGGAAACCGGTAGAAAGATATGGATTCTTTCTTATGAGGTTTTGCATTCTTATTTTGATTGCTTTGGCACCTTACCTGAACTCTTGTTAAAACTGAAAACTATATTGGAGTTGTAGTTTAGGAATTCATTAAAATTGACACTTCAACTCCTTTTGTTTTAAAATTTTTGACAAGTATGCTCAACTGCTTTAATACTTAACATTGTCTTGAACATCTGAAGTAATGAACATACGGGGAACATCATTTTGTTTTGTTAAATAAAAAATTTTATTTCCAAAAATAGATATTAAAATGAAGTTGAAGACACAGCTCAAAGGCACACATTAAACACACCTCAACTGAGGAAGCACTCCAAAACATTAGAATAATACATCTGCCGCATCCCTTAAGTTAAGCATAACACAAGGAACACATCAAATAGCCCAAAGACCTAACAGACCAAATAACACCTAAACAAGAGATTAGGTTGATAAATATTCATGATGCTCCCAAGCAATTCTCTTGTCCTTACATGACAACTGACATGACTGCCATATGTATTGCAAAATAGCAACGTGGGAGACTCTTGCCGAAGACTCAAAGCCCATTTCAATATTCTGTGAGAGCAGGTGTACTGGTCGAGATGGATGGTCAGCCTGATCATCACAATCGCCAAAATGCAGGCGTGCTTAATCCTCTGTGGGTTAGCATCATCCCTAACCTCACGTGGCTAGCACCACCACCAGAACAATATAAAGCATGCATCGACCAAAATTGCACTTTTCGAGCTTCTCTCCCAACACAGATTGATCTGTGCACCAAATCAAAAACAAGAGAAAATAGCCATATCATTTGTAAATGAAACTTTCATTGTTTGTCCAATCCCATTGTCAGCTACACAACCAGACCAACAAAACAATGGAAAAGATAAAACATGCTACTTGCTACATCCACTGATGTCTTGAACTGAAAATCTCATGCAGTTCAAAGTGCATAGCAGGCCCCCTACCAAACTAGACCCCCAAACCGTAAAATATACCCAAGACGACTCAAGGCAGTGAGGTCATCAACCTTAATTCCTCCCATGCTCCATCCACCAGCAATGCCACGCTGATTATGACGGTGCCACCCATGGCACAATCCTACAAATACCTTGACACACATAGATTATAGAATAAGAAAAAGGTATGGGTCAAAGGCAAAGACCAAGGCGTAGGAATGCATTCCAACTGGACCACTATAGCCCCTCCTTGAAAAGATAGGGTCCAAATAGTTAGCAAATCGAAAACCCCAAGCAAACCTAATCAACATGGGATTTGTTAAAACCGTAGAAAACAATAGTTATGGAGAAAGAGAAGATGATCGATAAACAGCCATATGCTCAAAGAAAAACCAATAAAGCTGAAGGATTAAGGTTCCTTTGGGGGATCTTTAAGGCCAAAGATAGTCAAGAAAAGCATGCCTCCTTCATCATGTTTGGCAATCAAGCCTATTGAAGCTCTAGATAGAGAACACCCCTATTTGCCTTTAGGGAACATCAGTGCTTCTGTGTTGAAGTACAAGGTTCTTTTGACAGTATTGAAATCAACTTGGGGCGGTCGAGATAGAGGGATGATGGGAGAGAGGGAGAGAAAGAGTTATAACAATAGTGGCTAGCAAAGAGAGAGGACCCTAACCCATTTCCATTTTGGAAGGAACAGATCCAGTAATTT
>JAOTRH010000016.1:11388078-11403371 GCA_034768845.1 Heliamphora exappendiculata | reverse complement strand
GGGGGAGGTACTGTTTAGTCACCAATTGTCCCAAAAGTTTAAGCTATTAGGAAATTGGCCCAACAATGTATATCAAGCTATCCAACACTCTCCCTCACGTGCGACCCTGTCTTGCACATGGAGAGGCAAACAAACTAAACAGGTGCACCAACACAGAGTGCACAATAACAAATATAACAGGAAAACACATCACGAGACTTGAACCAAAGACCTCATGGAACCAGAAGCGTAATACCATATTAAGTCACCAATTGTCCCAAAAGCATAAGCTGTTAGAAAATGGGCTCAATAATATATATCAAGCTATCCAAAAATGGTATAGAAGGTAATAGCGTGCTGGAGGTCGAACGGATTTATGCTTTTCAAGGGTTGTTGCGTTCCCAGTAAAACTTACAAGTAAACAAGATATAAATATGTCCCAAAAGCGTAAGCTGTAAGGAAATGGGCCCAACAATTCATATCAAGCTATCAAACAGATACTTAATTAGTCCCCATGTTTTTCAAATGGATCTCTTAGTTGTTGAGAAAGTTGCCCAAAAGCGGTATAGAAGGTAATAGCGTGCTGGAGGTCGAACAGATTTATGCTTTTCAAGGGTTGTCGCGTTCCCAATAAAACTTACAAGTAAACAAGATATAAAGATGGCGACTAAGTTGTTTCCATTATTAGATCATTTCAGTTACAACACTAGTGGCTAGTAAAGAAGATGATCCACTCAAGCTATTTCCACAACCAAGAAAATGAGAAAAGCTGCAAGTTTTATCTTTTACTTAATACAAACTTCTCATCGCATTCTCTACCTCCCCTCCTGATATTTATACAAGGTAATATCAACCTATAGGTGCAACAACTCGACATTTCTTTAACAACTTTTATCTAAATTGCTATGATAATTTCTCACCAAAGTTCCCATTAATTCTCTAACTATTTGATAAGGTTCATGTCATTCGTAAACTTAATTGTATTGGTTCGATTGTTTTTCGATTGTCTACATCATCTTTAGGTGTGTATCATTAGGCAGAAAGGGATTGCACGGGAGAGGAAAAAGAGAGAGAGTTCTTTTGGTATTAGGACAAGATTTGAACCATATGTTTCTTAAAGTGCCCCACAATGTGGATGCCTTGATGACCTGTTCTTAGAGAAAAAGGAAAAAATGGAATAAATGAGGTAATTCTACATTAAAGATGAGTAACAAGTGCCAAGGGGCCATAGATACGAAAATGAAATACGATACGATACCAGATGACAAAATAAAAAAAGTAGGATATGAGCACAACTATGATACGTTTGTAACAAAATAATTTTTTTTTATCTAAGTTTTAGTTTTGTATTATTTATAGAAGTAAACTAAAAGGAAGAGTTAAATCATTTTATTGTTATTTTGAAATAGACAATAACTATTCAAGTCAAGAATAAGTTATAAAGAAAAGAAATTCTCATTAAGTATAAAAAAAATAGATGATAGTACATTTATAGCAATAAAATCAAAATGTTAGTTTTAAATAAAAAATAATTTTGACACGTAACCAAAAACGTATTCCATCCGAATCCAAAGTGCGTATTCCCCTGTATCTCGTGCATATCCAAAAATATCCAAAAGTAAACAATAAAAAATAATTTTTGGATACTTCTCAATTGTATCCGATACATATCTCCACATATGATCCTATACTCATACAGGTCCATTTCCGGAGTATCCGTGCTTGATAGGTAACATGTATGGTGCTAAAAAATGGAAACAAGAAATCTGTGAGCTAGGATTCAAAAATATATCATCTAATCTTGGCCTGCTATGTAGGGAAACACATAAGGATATCACAAAGTACTTTGGGCATGCTTGTTTGTCGGACTAATGAGGGGGATTATGGCATTGGGTCCCACATGTTCCCTAACTTGACGGTTGGTTGTTGGATAGAGGAGGATAAAGTTTGGGGAGACATCTGGAACTCATATGTCTATTAGTTCGCCATAAGCCATATTATAGTCCGAGATAAGGCCACTTGGGGAGTTATACGATATATGGTGGATGAAATGAGAGATAATCCATAATAATGGGAGGGTGAGATTGTTAAGATTAGGTTTTTCTGGACTATTTTCTTTCCTAATCCAATGGCAAAAAAATAAGGGGCTTTCAGCAAAAGGTCCAAAAAAATAAGTTTTAACGGGTAACGTCCATCAACAAAATTTTTAACGTGCGAGGTCCAATTGCCTACAACACAGATAAATTTAACACAAACAGATAAATTTATATATAATGCATACAGATAAATTTATCTGTCGTTCTTTTCTAGTATTGACGAATGTTAAATAGATAAATTTATCTATTAAGTCAAATAAGTACAAGTAACAGATAAATTTATTTGTTTCGTAAAACTAGCACAATTTGCTAAACAAATAAATTTATCTGTTTCTTTCTAGTATTGAAAAATGTTAGACAGATAAATTTATCTGTTTCGTTCTAGCTTTTTTCTAGCATTGATAAATGTTAGAAAGATAAATTTATCTATTTCTTTCTAGCATTGATAAATGTTGGACAGATAAATTTATCTGTTTAGTGAAACAAACATAATTTAGTGAAACAAGTATAATTTGACAGATAAATTTTTCTGTTTGCTTATTTATACAAGACAAATAAATTTATATGTGTGCTTTATACGTATTTTGAAAATGTACAGTATTTTTTATATAGATAAATTTATCTGTCTGCTTATTTATGCAAGACAGATAAATTTATCTATGTGCTTTATACGTGTTTTGAAAAGGTACAGTGTTCTTCATACAGATAAATTTATCTGTATGCTTATTTATGTAAGACAGATAAATTTATCTTTATGTTTTGAAAAATGCACAGATAAATTTATCTGTTCAAGGGTTCAATTGAATCTCGCGTGTTAAAACTGGACCTTGCGTGTTAAATTTTTTTATGGCGGATGAAAAACAAAATCGAAGCTACTTTAAGGACCTAAGACTAATATTTCAAAAAAATAATTACGTCTTTGTGTCAAATTATTTATCCTGTGGTTGATCCCATGCTAATCAGCCATAGTAGAAATTATTCTATTTTATGATCCTATTATAGTCATCCCTTATCCCATGGAAAATCTTAGCCCCCATAATTCTATCCATAATTTCATTATCTCCAATCATTTATCCCATCACTTTCCCCCTTTATCCTAGCCTAGATTATATAGTTGTGATTTGTGATTGACTGCAGAAGTTTAGTGTTTAATGGTGGTGTTTGGCGTTGCTAAAACTAATTGATTATAGATTGTAGCTGAAAAATAATAATTATTAGTGTTATGATCCTCCATTGATGTTTGGTACTGGCCTAACACTCAATGGTTGATCTAGCTTGTAGTAGAAGTTGTGAGTGTTTGGAAAGAATGCTGGTTTGTAGTTGAAATTAGTTATTTATTAGAAGAAAAAATAATTATAATTTATAGCATAAATTGTGAGTGTTTGGAAAAATAAATGGTAGCTTATTGCTGAAACTAGTATCAAAAAGCAAAAAGCTAAAAGCTATAATCAAAAGCAATGCCAAACACCACCAATATAGCAGTAAAAAAAATCTCGAGCTCAACAAGAAGCCTTCAAACCAACCTAGAATTTCTCCTATCACTAGGCTCACCAAAATTTATTGAGTTCTAATCACTTGTTTCTACCTATTATTCTCCTAGGCGCAAGAGTGTTCCATTGAGATTGATTAAAATAGGATTGATGTGATCTTTCATTTTATGATAATTTATGCATTAAATTTATATCTTTAATCGGCCTGTGGTCCACGAAGTATTTTCCTTTAGGCTAGCAGTAATTTCACACATGTAGATTTTGCAGTTAATGAGATATCAGGCTGCAACTAGAAACTCGCTTGAGGGCTCACATTCTGCTTATTAGTATTTGGTTGCTACCAAAGTCAAAGACACAGTTATCACTATTATTTTGAAGTCTGTGGTGACCTGGGAGGGAGAACTACAAATTGGAGAGATTCTTAGTGTATTGCTTATGTGCATTGTATTCTCATTGAAATCATTTTATAAGATTCTTTTCCTTCCTGCTCCCTTCACCTATGTATTCTACAGATGAACACAAGGATTTAAAGTTGGTGGATGCTCCTGTTTCTGGCGGTGTCAAGAGGGCCTCCATGGGCACACTTACGGTGTGAAGTTGAACCTTTTCACGGCACCTGTTTTGAGAAATATTTACCTATCTTAAACGAAAATAGCTCTTCTTATTTTTTTTATTAATATTTAGCTGAAGTTAAATTATTTTATTAGATAATGGCATCAGGTATGGATCAAGCGTTAAAGCATACTGGTCCAGTTCTCTCAGGTAATAAGCATGGTGGATTCATTGATCGGTTTGCATAATGGTTCAAATTTGGTTCTTACAAAATGATCTCTGGCTGTTTCTTCTGAACAGCATTAAGTGAGAAGCTGTATGTTATTAGAGGAGGTTGTGGGGCTGGAAGGTACTTCTGGGTTGATCTTTGTCTGTTTATCATTTTCTTTTTACTGGATCACTTGAGTTGTACCAATATGTATACATATATGCTTCTTAGTATCATTCATGATCATGTGCCATACATTTATTTATTGGTTCTTTCCATGATGGATAATGAGCTTATACTTCTGTATTTCGATTTAGTGGTGTAAAGATGGTTAATCAACTTCTTGCTGGAGTTCATATAGCATCTGCAGCCGAGGCAATGGCATTTGGGGCTCGACTGGGTCTTAATACAAAAACGTTGTTTGATGTCATCAGAAATAGTGGAGCAACATCATGGTATGTGGCATGCAAACTGTGATGCAGTGAGTGATCTTCTTTTATTAAAGCAATTTTTTTGAATAGCTATGTTCTGTAGAAAATGTATAACCTTCTTCAACTCTCCCGAAATTATACTTTGTGCCTCCTCTAGAGCAAAAGAAGGATTTGTCTAGCAAATATAACTTCTGGCTTGGGGCATTAGGCCTAAGGTAAATGTGCATACAAGCACATTAACACACAAAAGCACACTCATACAATCCGCTTAAGTTCCTCATCCATAACTTATCCAATATTTGCAGCGTTGTATTCTTATTTTTTGCTTTCACTAGAGTCATGAAACAAATCTTGTATGGTAGAAATGGTGCGTTGAATTCACTAATTGAAGCATAGATTCTTTGAATGTGATGATAGTGTCCTAGATCATTAGATCTAGATCGGTATATGTGATGTTATTGTAAATTAAGTGATTTCCTGACATTAATTGTAGAGATTTGGTAATTACCTTAACAAGATTTGGTAATCACATTCTTTGATGTGATGATAGTATCCTAGATCATAAGATCTAGATCTGTATATGTGACGTGATTGTAAATTAAGTGATTTCCTAACATTAATTGTAGAGATTTGGTAATCACCTTAACAAGTTTAGCTGCAATGTTTGGTAATTATTAATGATGGGTACCATATGACATCTTAATGCAATTACCTGAAGTGATATATTAAGCCTAACATTAATTGACGGTTTGCTGATTTTGGGGTAAATAGATATCCATACATGACTTAATCCCACTATCTTTTTATTTTCACTCTTTACATTATCTTCTTTGACTGCTTTCATTAGAAAACGGATGTAACACATCTTTGAGCATGCTACAAATTTCCTCAGAAGGAATTAGTAGATGTCTTAGTTTAAATGATTTGTTTTTTTTCAAAAATGCCCATTCAATTTCATAAATGTTTATCAAAGACAGAGTGGTTGATTCAAGTATATCATTTTATACAGAAATGCAATACCGAAAGGATATTATGGGGTTAACAGGTTTTTTTGTTTCATAGATCAAAATCAGGAGTCATTTGAAAAACAGGTCTCCAACTCATAAGTTCTTTTAGAAACGATTAGGTTTTATAAAATCTTCATGTCATTTGAAAAATCTCATGTAATCTTGTTTCAGTGTTATTTTAGTGGTGACCTGGCACACCTTAAACTCAATGTCTGGTGGTGACTTTGACATTTTAACAAAAAGGCCTAAAAAACACACCATTTCCATCCTTTTCTTAACATCGTCCCATCCCTGCCTTTTTTTCGAGAGAAGCTCTTTTCCCCGTGCCCGAAAGTTGGTGTGGTCATATACCTTTACAAGACCTCTTTCCAGGCCTCTTCAGCAATGCGATGAATAAGGAGGCCCTAGTGGTTGACTACTGGTCTCCGGAGTTTGATGCAGGGGTGTGGACTCCTTTGTTTAGAAGACAAATGCATGACTAGGAAGTGGACTTAGTGGTTGCTTTACTTGGGTTTCTTTCTGGCTTGTCTGTCCGGTTGGCTATGTAGGGTTCTATGTCTTGGATTGCTGCTCCTAATGGCTCTTTCGCAGTGGCGTCCTTCTGCAATATTCTTGTCAGCTTTGGTGATTGCAGTTTCCCTTGGAAAGGAGTATGGTGTACTAAGGCCCCTCATAAAGTGGCGTTCTTTGCTTGGACTGCCGCATAAGTGACCATATTAACTATGGGTAATTTGAGGAGACAAGATCGGGTTGTGGTGAACAGGTGTTGCTTATGTAAAAAGGCATGAGAACCAGTGAACATTTGTTGTTTCATTGGCCAATGGTAGTGCAAAATTGGGATTTGTTCATGTCTTCATTTTGGGTCCTTTGGGTGTTGCTTAGCTCGGTGAATGAGCTTTTTGATTGCTGGTTTAGAGGTTACCTGAGGAAAGAAAGCAGAAGGCTTGGAACATGGCGCCTTGTGCATTACGTATTGTATTTGGAAGGAGAGAAATTGTAGATCCTTTGAGGACACTAAGAGATTCATCCTTTTTTTGAAAGAGGCGATACTCTCAAAAGAATTCTGGAAATTTAGGCTTACCTTTCAATAAGGGATAGTCAATTCTTTATGCTAACATAATAAGATTATAATAAAGGAAATACTAAAGATAATACCAAGAAATAGGGTAAAGATAAAGCCCCAAATCGAGGGATCCTAATTTCTAGTTTTGAATTTCTTAATATGAATTAATTCCAACAACCCCTCTCAAGTTAGAGTAAAGATGTTAATCAAACCCAGCTTGACAATTGAGAATTGGAGCAAAGATGGTCCCACTAACCTAGTGAAAGAGTGTGCATTCTATTCAGATGAAGAGACAAATGAGGGCATCCAATTGTCTTTTTGAATTTTTTCTTGGTTCGTTCATGAAGAATTGAATCTGAAGCAAGTATAATGGTAGATTTGTTGTCACAAAATAATAGAGATAACTCTTTTTTCCCAAAGCCTAGCAAAGCTAGAATAGAACAAAGCCAAAGTATTTTACAAGTGCCCTGAGCCATAGCCTAAGCCATAGCCCTATACTCGGCCTCAGCTGAAGATTTTACGATAACGCCGGCTCTTCTTTTCCATGATATAAGGTGATTGCCATAGAAAGTACAAAAATCAGAGGTAGATCATTTGTCAGTCTTAGACCCAGCATAATCAACGTCAATAAAATCTGAAATTCCAGACAAAGTACCAGCAGTAAAGAATAAGTCATGACCAAACAGATCTTAAGATACCGCAAGATATGAAAGACTGCATCAATGTGAGCCTTACGAGGAGCATGCCTAAATCAACTGACTATACTCGCTGCCAATGTTAAGTCTGGTCTAGTATTGGTCAAGTAAATCAAGCGACCAACTAGACGTTGATACATATATGGATTAGTAAGCAACTCTACAGATTCAGCTAAAATCTTATGATTTGGGTTCATAAGAGTAGAGGTTGATTTACACCTTAACATGTTAGTGTCTTGAAGGAGATCAAGAATGTACTTCTTTTGAGAAAGAGATATCCTATGATGAGAGCGTGCAACTTTTCTACTGAGAAAATACTTGAGGGGGCCCTTATTTTAATATCAAAAACTCTGTTCAGATCATGTTTCCTGAGGTATCATTTCTAGTAAGATTAATGTCATCAATATATACTAATAGGATGATACAACGACTATTAGGGCATCACCAAATAAAACAGGTGTGATCAAATTGACATTGGATAAAGTTCGTAGATAGGATAACATTACTGAAACGACTAAACCACGACCGCGTTGACTGTATCAAACCATAAAGAAACTTACGGAGGCAACATACCTTCCCAGCATAGTCTTTCTCAACCCGAAAACTCATAGGAGAATTCTTATTCAATGGTTTCAAGTAAATTCCCATAAAGAAAGCGACATCTAGTTGTGAAGAGGCCAAGAATGAGAAGTCACTAAGGAGACAAGTAGACGAATAGTAATCAATTTAGCAACAGGAACAAATATAGCACTAAAATCTTTATTGACAACCTGAGTAAAGCCTTTGGCTACAAGACAAGCCTTGTACCGATTTACAGAACCATCAGCTAAATACTCCACACTAAAGACCGACTTACACCCCCCAATCTTCTCACCAGAGGGTAAAGGCACAAGATCTCACGTACGATTAGTTTTCAAGGCATCCATTTCATTTTACATGGTGGTGACCCACTTTAGATTCTGGAGAGCTTCAAACAAAGACCGAGGAATAGGCACAAACACAATCTTTCCAAGAAAAGTGCATTAGGAAGCTGAAAGACCGTCATAAAAGACGTACTTCAAGATAAGATGGTTAGTACTACATAATGGAAAAGAGATTTGCGATCACGAGAAAAGGGTATGCACAGAAACTAAAGAAGGAGAACAAATACCTGAATCCGGATCCAAAGATAGATCTAACAAAGGAGGTTGAGAGCGTGGGTGGCGAAAGTACATCTGCAAAGAGGGGGAGGCTCGTATACTGATAGAGAAGAGGGTTCTATCACCAAGGTAGAGTAAAAAATGGAAACCGGATAAGCACTCGATGGGGATTCACCAATGAACGATAGGGAAAAGGTTCCTGCAAAAAAGATGAGGTGCTATAGAAAGGAACATCTTCACAGAAAATGGCATTAAGGGAATGAATACATGACGAGACACTGGATCATAACAACAATAATCTTTAGACATAATAGAATAATCCAAAAAGATACATCGAATAGATTTATTATCCAGCTTAGTACGAGTGGGCCAAAGATTCCGAATGAAGCAATTGTAGCCAAACACACGAGGGAGAAGAGGAAACAAAGTACAATCAGGATGAAGAACTTGAAGAGGAGAAGAACGGTGCAGAATCCGACTAGGAGTGCAATTAATAAGGTAAACTGCAGTAAGGACGACCGTATGTCAATTGGACTTAGGTATATGCATGCCACAAAGGAGGCAACTAACAACATATATAATTTAGCAATTCTTGCATTTTGTGACATGGTTTTATTTGGGAGTATAAGGACAAGTGAGTTTTTGCAGGATACCCTTCTAATTTAGGTGGGAGCTGAAGGCATTAGAAATGGACTCATCACCATTATCATATCGTCTTTGGCAAACAACTATGTGAAATTGAGTTTTGACCATCCAAATAAATTGAATAAATAAGGGTAACACATTAAATTTTCTTTTTAGTAGATATAAACATATGCATCTAGAATGGTCATCAATAAAAGTCAAATAGTAAAGATGTCCAGAGAAAGCAGTACCTAGTGCGAGTATGTTTAGAGTGTTCACAAGCCACACATTGAAATTTATGATCCTTATAGGCTTTAATTAATGAAGGAAATAACAAACACAAATATTGAAAATTTGCATATCCTAAACGTGCATGTCAAAGCTTCAAAGTTTGAAGAGAAAAATATAGGATCTAGATTCAGACATGATGAAAGCTTGAAGATTGTGGCTCCCCAAAATTATATCCTTTGTCAAAAGTTTTCTTCGAACTTATGACATGAAGTAAACAATGAGTAGGTAAGAAAATTATAGCACAATGAAGATTTTTAGCAAGATGATTAAAAAATAAGAGATTAAAGGTGAAATTAGAGACATGAAGAACAAAGGCAAGGGTAATAGCAGGAGATAAAGGGAAACATTAGCCTTATGAAGAATATATAATGTAGAGACATCAGCAAGGCAAACTGTGTGATTAGCATAAATGACATGAGAAGAAAACAATAACAGCTCACCAGTCATATGATCATTGGTTCCAAAATCGAGAACCCAAGTGGATTTCTCAGACCGAACATGTAAAGAGTAGGAATACCGGTGACTAGCGAATTGGTAAGAGTTGGAAATATGCCTTGAGCCCAAGCAATAAGGGAGCTTAGTTGCTCCTGAAGTTTACCAATTTGAGTTTGGAGACGACTAAAATCAGAGAGCAAGAGGCCTAGAACTTCTAATATTTTTTCGGCAATGGCAACAGTGCGAGAGGACTTATAACTAGAGACGCAGTTCATAGCAAAATGTTGCTTCAATTCTAGGTGAAATTTGAAGCATCGGGCCTTGGTGTCCCAAACTTCACCATAATGATAACAAATAATCTTTTCAATTGTGGTACGAGATTTGAAAGTAGCGACAAGGGCCATTTGATCAGTCATAGCAGGAGATTCAAAGACAAGGGGAGTAACGGGATGGACTAGTCGCCATCAATACTCCTCACCATCAATAGTAGCAAAGGCCTTATACAAGGAAGGCATGGGTGAGGTGTTCAAAATCTAAATGTGGAGAGGCTCAAATTCAGTTTGTTTGGTTGCGTTTTCTAAAATTGTTATTTGAAAACTGTTTTGTAAAAACGAATTTGAGAAACAGTTTCATAATATTTTGGAAAAAGAGATTGCGTTTAGTTGTAAGAGAATAGAATCAAACCAATTGGGAGAGAAACCCAAAAAAAAATTCAGATCAATTGCATCAAATCCACATAAACAAGCAAATGGGTCCACCAAAATGGAAGAAAATGTCTAAGCAAGTCACAAACCCTAGCCCATCATCGCAATGCCAAACCACCATTGCGACCCACCATCACGACGCCGAACCACCATCGAGACACCATCGCGACCCACCATTGCGATGTCAAACCACCATCGCGACCCACTGTCATGTGACCTGCCGTCGCCGTTGAACCCTCGTCGTTGTGAGACTCGCCGTCACCACTGAATCCTAGCCCCTTCTTCTAAAAAATGGACTTAAAAAGTCTGAAAACAACTTTTAATAGTTTTCGATTTTTCCTGTTTTGAAGTTTTTTTTTAACTCACTTTTTTAGAAATTATTTTGTAGAAATTTCTAACAAATGCATTTTCATTGTTTTGGGACAACAATTTTCTGAAAAGTGAATGAAAAGTGTAACCAAATGGGCCCCGGTTTCACACCCATCGAGAATTGATACGTTTGTTGACGAATGAGTTGTTTGACCATTGTAGAAGTTGTCTCAATCGGAAAAAGTCACTCAAAGGCTCATATTGAGCCAACTATTCTCAATGAGACTGTGAGTACCCAAAAAACTCATCCACAGAGAATCCCATAACCTGAGATGCATGAAAAATGTCCTAATATAACTCGCATCGATACTATTAAATAATTACTTATGTATGTTAGGGGTGTCTCTTATATAAATACTGGTGTGGTGTAGATGATGAAGTTAAGCCTCATTATTCTCTTTATAATATCTTTCTCTTTCTTTCTCTCTTTCTTTCTCTTCTCTTTTAACCCTAAATTGCTACTTTACTATTTATCTGTTACGACCATGTACACACATCTGTGTCAATGCAGTCTATAAACGAGGAACAATATCATTGTACATGAACATGTAGGAATAGTAACATTGTAAATTAACATGTTGTAGACATGCTCCCCTATAGAATTATAAAACCAACCCAAATGATGAAATTATCAATATCCGAGTGAAGACACTTAGGATCATCCTCAGGTGGTGGTTTCTCAGTTTCTAGAAGCCAGTTAGACTTTCTTTTTCCCTGAGGTAAAGATGAAGAGAACGACTGCAGACAACACATTTTTTTCCATTCAACTGTGTGCTGGTAATACAGTGAGAAGATGCGTGTTAAGAGAAAAAAATCTGATTGAGATGACTTAGACACACTTTTGTCACTTGATTCAATCATATTTTGCAATAAAGATGCAAATAAAAAGATGGCAGCAGAAGCAGAAAAACCACAAACACTGGTACTGAAAAAGCCGATAACCCCAGACAGATATTAGAAAAAAGAACAATAAAGATTTTCCACATTAGTAAATCAGAGAGAACTAAGGAATATGAGCACTACTAGTAGAGAGAGAGAGAGAGAGAGAGAGAGAGAGAGAGAGAAAGAGAGAGAGAGAGATCAACGGTTGAGCATCACTGGTCACACGAAAGTTGCAAAAATTGAAGTTGTGATCCGACAGAAGTTGCAAACAACATAAGTCAATGAATAAGGTGAAGTTGCGAATAGAAGTTGCAATCCAGATCACACCAAAAGTCGAACCACGACAGTGATGGGAGACAGAGGTTGATGGCATATTAGGGAAAATAGAATAACAAGCAGCAGAAGAAAAACAAAGGACGGACCTAAAATGCTGGATGAAAGTGCCGGAAATTCTAGGCAAAAAATAAAGCAGCTGAAAACAACAAAAACCCTAACCCAAAAGTGAAGGGCATAATTCATAAGGGAAGAAAAGAGAGATCTCTAGAAGCGTATGTCTAGCAAATTCAGAGGTCTGAGGAAAAAAATAAGCCTATGGAAATTACCAAAACACTTTCAAAGGAAAAACAGTAAACTAAGCCACGTAATGATCAAATGGCTAAGAATAGGGATGGCAATTTCCCGCCCAGCCTTGCCTTGGGCTTGTCCTACTATGTATGGATTCTTTTCGCCCTTAATAACAAACGGGGTCAACGCAAATCCTATTATGTATGAATTTTTTTTGTTCTTAATAACAAACAGGGTAAGGACGGTATTTACTCTCTCCTCTCATTTTCCCCCGCTAGCTGTGCCTCTGATTATATAAAATAAATATTTATTAAATAAAAATACATGTATAAAATATATATATTTTAAATATAATAAGTTTAAAATATTAAAATATTATATTTATCTCTAATTTTTCTTCTCTATTTCTTATATTTTGAATTTTTAGTTTTATTGACTCATCAATTACTATTTTTATTTATTATATTATTTATAACTCTTATTAATTTCTTTCTCTTAAATTTTAAAAATTTTCTCCGAAATGTTCCTGTCCTCGCCCGTTCCTCTTACTTCTCTAATACTTTTCTCTATTTTTGCCCCAGTCAAATAAGGGACCGGAATAGAGAAGCTCATCCCAGCCGCACCCCTGCCCGTTCTTTATTGTGTTGAGTGAAAAATATCCTTTTACCATAATGTTTTATTTTTATGGGCCCATCTTAAACTTATTTCGAATATTCAAACCATTTATCTTGTAGAGCATATTGAGAAAATAATCCATATAAAAACATAGACTAATTTGATATCTGTAAATATAGTGTCTTATAATATTTATTTAAATGGTATGTGTCATTTTAACAATAAACCGTTTATTTTATTTAACATAAATATGTTTAAATAATTAGTTATTGATATCTGATCAATTTAATTTTTTGCATAGATGATCTTCTAAATGAGTTCTATAAAATGAACGGTACGATTATGAAAATAAACATAAGGTGAATCTTTAACAATTATATTAAGTTAAATTGCTATACATTAGGTTAAACAGAAAATAATAAAAGCTACTTGTTCTGAAAAGTAGCGTTGGAGTTACAAGACTTACCGACCCGGCTCTTTATTCTACATGGTTGAAAACATACTTTTATCATATAGTTTAATTTTTATTGGCCCATGTCAAGCTCATCTCTTTGATCCAAACTATTTATATTGAAGAGTATATTAAGAAGATTATCTACTTAAAAAGATCGATTGAATAGATATATATAGATATAGTATTCTATAATATTTATTTTAATGGTACGTGTGATTTTAAGAATAGACTATTTTATTTAAAATAAATATGTTTAAATAATTAGTTATTGATATCCGATCAATTAAATTCTTGCGTTGATGATCTTCACAACAAGTTCTATAAAATAAACAATACGATTAATACACATGAGGTATACAGATTAGGTTATTATTCACTGTTACTATAGAGAATAATAAAACACTTGATCTGTGTAACCATTGGAACTCCAAGCCAGCACCGCAATGGAAAAAAAAAATCAATGCTCAAGGGCAAAAAAGTAATTTAACAGAGGACGAAAAATGAAACATGGACTGGCTTTTTATTAGTAGGGAGGAAATGTTGTACCTTTGTGGTCCTCATTATCTGTAATCAAATTGCAGTCCATGCCTAATTTGTTGGATTCTTGATGAAATGCAGTGCAGACTTTTGTTTTCAATAGAATTATATTCATCAGATTTTTAATGCTTGATCTATTTTTGTGGCAGAAATTTTGGTCTGTGAGTATTGCATGCCCATACGGAACTTAAAAGTAACAAAACTACCGGCCTAGACTTGCTGTCATCGTTTTATTGCTTTTCTCTCAACATCACAATACATTAAGGCCCCTTTTATTCAGGTGTTAAATTTTGGCATGGCCTTTCCAATATGATGCATTTTCTTACTTCGTAAATTTCTATTGCAGGATGTTTGAGAATCGCGTACCACACATGGTGGACAATGATTATATATACACCATTATCTGCACTTGATATATTTGTGAAGGATCTGGTCAGGCTGATATCCAACATATTCATTGCTTTCCATGGAAACGGCTTTTTACATTGACTTTCAGGTTGTTATAATATGGCTATGACTCTTGTCAGGGCATTGTTTCTCGTGAATGTTCACACCGCAAAGTTCCACTTCATATTGCTACTGTTGCACACCAGCTGTTCTTATCAGGTGCAGTTGAAGGGGTGAAGATAGTATCACTACATATTTCAATTTTATGGTTTAAGCTGTTTCTTTTGCGTTCTTGGAATTGTGAATATGTTTTACCTTTCCCGTTACGTTTGAGGCTCTAATGGAAATCAGTCATTATAACTGCGAACGATCTAAAAAGATAAAATAGTTCACCTTAGACTTATTAACCTCACTCTTTTTCTTCATCTCTCTCGCTCTCGCTCTTTATGTGTGTGTGCGCATGTGCTTTTACTCCTGGTATGAGCACACTAAGACTTGATGGTGGGAGCAGCACCTGGAGAATTGTTATTATGAGTAAGAGATCTTAAATTCTACCAACCTGCTGGCAGTACAATCAAAGTCTCCAAAAGTTCTAATTTCTTGGCCCACTCTAAAAGTTAATTCTTTTTTTGTCATTATTGTAGACGACTCCCTTTTGCAATAAGATTTACACGTCATGATTGCAGATCACAGTATTTCTTTTGCTGATTTCTACCCATTTGCCCCTGTTTGGTTTCAAAGTTTTGCTCCTCTCTTTTTCTCTGTATCATG